>OZ010585.1:241631-356631 GCA_963932145.1 Acanthosepion lycidas | reverse complement strand
TACAAAAACACACACAGGTGCGCGGGCTAATGTACATTCAATTATAGACATTTTTAACACCAAAAATGTTCATAATATTTCAAAGTAATTTTCATTAGCTTCCAATTCAAAATAAATGAGAGATATGATAGAAAAATAGATTACATCATTTTTTTGTGTTTGTTCCAGAAAGACAAATGTATACTTATTACTATTTAATGCAACCTATATAATTACATGCACTATTAGATTTCTGTCTACTGCGAACGCAGTATAATCTCAAATAAAGTGTAATTTATAGCAAAACCACATTCAGTAAAAGATCCAGTTGAGAATATTTATGAAAGCAAGCTCATTCCTTCAGGCACTTGTAAAATCTATGTTATCAAAAATTAAAACGTTTTCACTTTTGATTATAACTGAAATCTGAAGGATGCAAATCAGCGGAAGAAAATAGTCTATATTTCTTCGTTAGTCTTTAACTTTACTCTATCATTTTCACCAAATAACAAAACGATCTTCAGACAGAAGTTTTAATTTCAATTTTTTTTTTTTTATTTATCTACAACTTACAAGATGTATTTTTGAAGAATTACTCGAGTGTAACAACAGGAAACCACTTGATTGTTACCAAACATTTCTTGAGGTCTTGACTATTTTTCTTCTTCATCATGAAGAAGAGCAAAGTAACAATGTGTCGATCTCAATCTGAAATTATTGCGACAACATTTTATTTTTAGCAACAAACTAAATGTTTTATGGATTCTTGTAAATGATAAATAAATCAGATGGTTGCGCGTATTTTTACTCATCAAACGTCAAAACTTAAAGTCTTAGTCATTTAAAAATGTTCTTTGAGAATTTTTACTATTATGATGAAGAATTATTTAAATTTTACAATTTAGAAAAATAGGTTACTAAAATATGTTTACAGTTTACCTTTCAGTTTTTCGGTGTTGAGTTTACAGAACACGTGTAATTCATTAGGGCATGTATCAAAATTTCGCCGAATACAATCCGGTTATGTAATATTCGCACGTGTAATACTATTTCTTCCGCCTTGAGAGCCAATAATTAACTGATTGGCAAATGTAATATTTTCCTTATAATTTATTGTTTTGCTCAAATAAGAAATGAAAAAGTAAGAATTTAAAAAAAGATGGTTATGTCAATATTCAGCAAATTAATTTCATATCTTATGTTTATTCGTTTACATAACAATTTGCTAAATGTGTTAGTGTTATTAATTTTTATATAAAACGACGGACTATGATGACTACTACTATTGTACCCGTACTAAGTAAACTAACTGCTAGTTAGTACTATCTGAATAATGTTCATATTTTATGCTGTCAATTTTAATACAAATTATTTACTTTCTTACTTCTTTCTTATTTAATTTCTCTGCTCTATGACAGTTAACAAGAACCTAATCATAACAAATCGATAATTACTACTAGTAGTAGCAGGTGTAGGTGTACTGTAGTATATTATTATTATTATTATTAGTAGTAGTAGTAGTAGAGTAGTAGAAGTGTCTCTAAAACAACTATACTTTTTGTCCATCCATTTATTTCAACTGCAACACCAACACCTGCTGCTTTTGCAACGACGAAGACTACTACACGTAAAGGTGACGTTGAAAAATCGGTTAGTAGGTCGTTATGTTCGATGCGATGAACAATGAACTGCTCCCCAGAAATCAGCCAATCTCTGCATCTCTCTTTCTCTTTTACTGCGTGCGCCCAGCTTTGTCTTTACTGCCCCACTCCATACATCCTCCTCCTGGAATTTATCCCTGACTGACTGCCCTATCCTCAAATATTTTCTATGAACCTAACAAAAGATCAAGATTATCACTGAGAGAGAGAGAGAGAGAGAGAGAGAGAGAGAGAGAGAGAGAGAGAGAGAGAGAGAGAGAGAGAGAGACTTATGGGGTCACCTAGAGACCATTACTTTTCGATTAAAATTAACCTTACAGAATATAGAAAGAGAGGAGCAGAGAATAGAACAAAGAATTACGTTTTTCAAATATTAGTCATCTGACTATTTTTCTCTTTGGTTTTATAACGCAATTTTGCATATTGTTATTGGGGGCAGTTGTACGAACTAAGAGGAAAATAGGTTTTATGTGAATTGTTGAAGAAAAAAGGGATCGGCACAAATTTTTATTTTGCAAAAGCCTTTGAGACTCTATATAATCCTGATACTGCAACAATCTCAAGACCAGAAGTGCCTCAAAACGAGCCTTAACTTGCTTCAACATCGTACTTCTAATATTTCTCGGATTCAGAAAATTTAACCCTGAATAAGATTTAGTTCATGCTACCAAATTTCCAAGTTCTGCCCTTAAAATAAAATAAAAAAACAATCATTCTCTATCAATAAATTCCATGCTTCATGGTCCTAAGAGTTCCATTTCTTTAAAAAAATTCGAGGATCTTGCAATTTCATGTTTTGATGTTGATAAACAAAAAGTTAATTCCTATTCTAATCAAAAATAACTTTTTTTGTAATTAAAAATAAGTGCTTTATAGATCAGTTTGCTGTAAGGAACCTCTTGAACACGACACGTGAATTCGGACTTCGCGCTCTTCATTCTTTCCTTCTGTCACTTGGGTAAAATCCATAACTGCATACAGACATTGTTTCTTATTGATATAAAATATTGATTTTTATCATACGGAATTAATCAATATCGAATGGTAATGTCTGTCAATATAGATGGCTCTGTATATTCTATTTTCTTAAGTTACTTTGGATATTTTGGAAGCTCATTGTATTTTTCCCCAACATAGCAAAAAAAAACAAAAAAAAACCCCAAAAACAGATCTCCCAGATATTGTATACAAAGTTATAATATCTGGCAAGCTATAAACATTAGGCGACGAGTAGTTGTATTTAGCCTAATTTCCTAATGCCGTATTATTAAATGTAAATAGGACGGCGGACTGATATGCTATCAAGTACAGTAGCTTCGTTTTGGTACAAGGCTATGAGGTATGAAATGGTGGTGGAAGAGGAGTCCACCTCATTAAGAACTAATGGTCTGCAAGGGTAGTAATCCAATCATTGTAACGACTACTAGTTTTTATTTACAAAGCTTATTTTGGCGCAGGGCCACACGTCTTGGACATTCAGCAAGGAAGGAATTCACTATAGTCGTGGATTTATTTACAACACTAGCTTCCTAACCATCGAAAACCCATCTAAAATATGTCTATATTATACTGGTGCACTAATATATAGTTCATGGCTAAAACGCACGCACACACACAGAGAAACACACACAGACATATACAGACACACAGACATACACATACTCACAGATGCACGTATAATCATTAAGTGATGATATAATTCCTCCATCAACGCAGAAAAAAATCAGTATTAATAAAAGAAATGTTTTCTAAAAGCAAAATGTTTTGTTCAAGTCAGACTCATTACACTGTATAACACGATTTCTATCCTTGGGTACCAACTGATATTTCCTATTTACTTACGCCAAGAAAGTATGAAAAATGGCTTTAAACTTTGCTTTTGTGACCAGGATAATGGTATTTTTGAAATTTACCCACCCCCATTAGGAAAATTGGGGAATGTGAACATTCTCGTTCACACAAATTAGTTACAAAACGGCATATGATTCAAAACTAGCATTTATTTATTCTAGAATTACACGAGAGACCACAAAAAAATTAGAAGTGAGAAATTTTTCGCCATTTACGCTTATGCTGTAAATTACTTTCACGAATCATCCCCCAAATATAGTCTCCCATCATGTTTTCGTTATACGATACTTAGTAGCGGCGTTTAAAGTCCAGTATAACCTGGTGGAAGCGCTTGCATTGCTCCTTTGCGTACGTCCCCGTGTTTTCATTGAATTTATCAAGATTAGAGTTAAAGATATCATACAGACCATTTTACCGTAGTTCTTCACCAGGGTTTCAATAAGCTCCATATAATTTTCTGCCTTGTGATTCCCAGGAAGCCCCGAACCATTGCAGCAAAGCTGTTCTCCGCTGCTTTTTCCATCTTGAACGTCTTGGAGAATTCGTTTCACTCTATGATCTTTATTTGTGGTGACAGTTTTCTCGCCCGACCTGAAGCAGATTTGAAAACTTGTAGCACACTATGAAGAAAATTGGCAAAGATAAAATTAGGGATTTTATTCTGGATGTTGTGCAATATGTTTCACATGAAGAAATACAATAGTTAATATAATCAATAAATCGACAATTTTAAAACGGCTTTTAACACATGAAGCATAATTGCATATCAGTCTTTGTCTTTATGACTGTCGTCATTACAATGAATCTATTTTCAATTTCTTTCGAAAGATTTGCCCTGAATAAACTTTTCGCCTGTTCTGTAATCGTACTTCTCAATAAAACTGAAATCAAACGATTTTCTGTCATTAGCTTTCATCATCAGCTTCAGTCATTTGCTTATTTATTTATGGTTGATAAATAATACTGTTATCATCTGCTAATATTGTTATCGTCTTTTAAAAGGGCCACACTTTCATAAAGAATTTTTGTGGCAATCAACTTCGCACTATATGCGAGCAGCAGGACATGCAGATCTAAATATAGGCACCATTGGCATGGGAAACTTGAGTGCACAAGCTTTCGAACAGAAATTGCCAGAAGTGTTTCAAAAGGTAGCAAATTCGGTTTTTAATTATTTCACCCAAGGAAGGTAATAAAGCCACTAAGAGAGAAGTGGTTACTGAATGTGAAAAAATAAGAAAAGAAAAAAAAAACATTAGTAAGGAACGAGAAAAATAAAAGAAGAGGAATTAAAAAGACAGTAAATAACGATTGAAATTGCATTTAAACTTTTGAAGATCAAAGTTGGCTAGAAAGCAATAATCCAGTAAAGAGTTCCACAAGCGAGAAGTGCGAGAAAAAACCTGTTACCACAGAACTTATGGTTTCAGCTGTAAAATGAAACCTTAGTGCTAATTTAGTACTGAGCTTAAATTCATAAAGTCTAGGTACCATAGAGGAAAGTGATATTTATTCTGTTTTCTACAGAAATGTGGCACAAGGCCGAAAAGGGGATTGGGGAAAGGACGGTCTTCATCTGTCTTAACTATAACTTAGCTAGCCGCAAACACTGACCCAATCGTACGAAACAATATTCCTTACACCAAAACAACACATTCATACGTACCTTTCTTACTACAACCATCATAATACCTCTTTGTCTCTATGAAAATACTAACTAGTCCCCATATTTACAATTCGTTGACTGTGGGGGGAGAGGGAAATAAAACAACAATTCTAAAAGTTAACCCCAATGAGTATTTACAATATGAATACAAAAACTATTTACAAGAAACTAAAGAAAAATAATATTAGTAATAACCCCCCCCCCCACCATCAGTAAATGTGGCAGAAACATCGGTTCGATGGCCGAAAACAATGCGGGACTATAATAGTATAGAACATTCATTCATCCCAAGTACTCACACTGACATGCACTTATTCAGACACAACAACAAATACGAAAAAAACTACTCACGCGAAACGAAAGGCGCCCCGCATCCACCAGCGAACCGACATCACTGACCACCTAACGAGAGAGGGGATGGGGAATTAAACTTAAAGAAAAAATAGGGACAGAAATAAAAAGGGGCCAATGAGCATACATACCCTAGCTAAGTTAACTGAAAAAGGAAACTAAAGCATCAAAAAAGGAAACCTAAGCTAGCCTAGTTTCGGGATGGGTTGCACAAGTTCAACCCAGGAAGAGCAATATCCTGATGCCTAACCGGCATCAATGTGCCACTCAAGGTCAGCCCCTTTCACACGACACAAGCGCGCAAGATTCACCCACCTTTTGCTGAATTCTGATGAAGTGAGCCGCCGCCTTTCCGTCCTAATCTTGACTTTAAGCTGATGCTTAAAGTACAAGATCAGTTGGGAAGTGTCGTCCAAATCACGACTCTCATAATGCCTACCAAGCAGTGGAACACATACTGTTCAGCCTTCGTTAGCGGCGGTGCCACATTGCTACAAACGGAAGCAGCCTCGAGGACAAAGAACTTTCCCTCCAGAATGCGGACCATGAGGCCTTCAACAAACTTGCACAACGGCACTACCTGGCTGCAATGAAAGAAGGCGTATGCCAAGGTCTCGACCTCCCCACTACAACGTCGGCAGTTTGGAGATTTCTCCAAGCCAGCTGAGCAGAGTCTCTTGGCGACTCAGAGGGCCCCTCGAATCACCAGCCAGGTGAGTGATGCCTCATCGTTATTGAGGCATTTAAACTCGGGCGCCCAAGGCCATATTGAGCGAGCCTCCTGCTTCGTCAGACCGAGATCGTCAATCAGATCATCATGCACGGCCCCACTGACTAGAACTTGATATAATGCCCCACGAGACAACGCCTGGACGTTGGAGAGGCCATCCGACGCCCGTAAGAGGCGCTCCAGAGCAATACGACATTCACGATAGAAGGAGCATTCGTCTCGGGGTAAACGGCGGGCCTCCTCCTCGCACGAATGCACACTTCTCAGGGATGGGAAGTTCTAACGGGCGTCTTCCTTCCAGAAGGCGCCCTCCTCATCCGAATCGCGACACATTCGATCTAGAAAGCTAATGCAAAGCATATATTGACGAATCTCAATGCTTGGCATGCCCAGACCGCCTTCAGATGGATGAAGGCAACAGATCTCCCGAGTGACTCTGGCAGCCTTGCCTCCCCACAAGGAGAACAAGAGCTTCACTAACGCCAGTAAAGTGTCATACGGAAGTGGAAGCACAGTGAGTCGGTAAAGGAGAATCGGGTAGATGTGTGAAACACATACTTCCGCCCTCCCCTTTAAGGAAAGATTCCTCAGAGACCACAAATTAATTGCGACCTCGGCCTTCCCTCGCACCTCTGACCAATTCCTTTCCAACTGGAGATCAGGACCGAACCAGACGCCGAGAATCTTGACCGGCCCATCCGTCGAGTGGAAAGGTCCGGGAAGAGAAACTCCCTTCCACGCACCCAACCGCAAGCCAACAGATTTATCGCGCTTGATCTTGGCCCCTGTCACCATATCATAACAACTGATTTCTTTGCTGACTTCGTCAATCTCGGCTCTGCTCGACACAAGAGCCGAAACGTCGTCAGCATAGGCAGAATACCTGGCCGATGTGGTAGCACCGTGCAGAGCAATTCCACGTAGGACCAGATTCGCCTTTAACTTGCGAAGGAAAGGTTCCAACGCAAGAACGTAAAGCAAAGGCGAAGGCGGACAACCTTGACGAATGGAGCGAGATAATACGAAAGGCTCCGATCGTACCCCATTCACCTCCACCAGCGCACCGGGAGTCGCATACAGAAGTCGGATCCAGGTGCGAAAGTACGGCCCGAAACCAGCCGCCGAAAAAACAGCCTCCAGAAAACGATGGTCAACCCTATCATAGGCCTTGGACTGATCTAAATTGATCAGCGCGGCTTCACTGTCGACTTGCTCGATGATCAGGCGCACCATATGAAGGTTGTCCTGAATAGTCCTGCCCTTCACAGCACAAGTCTGTTCCGAGCCAATCGGACTAGACAGGACAAGCTGCAAACGGTTAGCCAAGATCTTAGCCAAAATCTTTAACTCTGTGTTTAACATAGTTAAAGGGCGAAAGTTACCTAACCCATCCCCACCGTTTTTATCCTTGCGTAACAACTTGATCATGCCCCTGGTGAAGCGTTGGGTTATAGACCCCTGCTTCATCCAGTTGCCGAAAATCAGTGCCAGCAGGGGAACAAAAACGGGCGACTGCCTCAAGTGCACTTCGTACGGAAGACCATTTAGTCCCGGAGATTTATCCAGGCCAACCTGTTTCAACCCTTCCCAGACTTCCGACTCTGTAATTGGACCCTCGCACCTAGCTGCTTCAGCTGATTTAAGACAGGGAAAGTCAGCTAAATAGGCGTCGAACTGAGCAGGGCTCAGACCGGGCTCCCTGGTGAAAAGCTCCTGAAAGTAGTCACGAAAAGCCTCACATATGCCCTCATTTGTTGTCACGGTCCGCTTATCCGGCAATGTGACGCATGCGATATGCCGCCGAGATGCATCCCGAGCTTCCTCTGCACGCAATTCAGCGGCCATATTCGTCGCCTCAGAGGACATTCTTCTTAACCTAGCCCTAACTACCAGAGCTTGATCCTTCTTGATAAGCAAGGAGGCCAACTCTGCCTTAGCTAAAGCTACGTCCCCACTATCACGGGATTTGACCACCCGATCAACTTTCTGCTCTAAAGCCGTTTGCGCCGCTAATCTATCAAGATTGAGCCGACGACTATAATCAGCAGCAAACGTTCTAATTTTGGATTTTAATTTATCCCACCAGGCATTTCCCACATCCGCTCCCGTCAGTTACCTCTGTATCATTAGTAGAAGCTGGCCCCGGAAATCTTGCTCACCAAATAATGATGAGTTTAATTTCCAGTAGCCAGCCATCCTAACCTTATGCTTATCGAAGTTTACACGGACCCGGACAAGCCTATGATCCGAATAAACTATCTCATGGAAACTTGGACACCCTAAGAGCCCTACATCGACTCTCCTAACTAGGACTCGGTCTAGATAACTAGCCGAGCCGCCACTATTAGTCCAAGTCCACGCTACCTCCCGAGGGTGCTCATTCCGGTACTTATCGACAAGATCAAACATGTCGATAAAGTCCCGAAATGGATTTACGCCCCGGTTGTTAGTACCCGAATGTGTCCCTATACGATCTATATCGGGATCAAGGACGGCATTCCAATCACCCACTAAAACTACCCGACGTGATGTCGTCAAAAACTGCTCGATCTGCCGAAACAAAGCAGGCCGCTCAGAATGGACATTGGGCGCATAAACCCCAACGAGACGAAGAGCCTTTTCCTTTATGGTAACGTCCAGCACGCAAAGTCTGCCCGCCGGATCCGCGAAGACAAGAACACACGCAGCCTTCAATGACTTGCTCACCAGCCAAGGGACACCCCTCGAGCGTTCATCAAAACATGCTGAATAGAGGGAGAACCCCCTAGACAGAATGTTCTCATAGTCACGAGAAGAAAACCGGGTCTCTTGTACACAACAGATATTTACCCCGAGACGCTGAAGGTCACGAGAGAGCCTCGCCCTGCGAGACTCCGACCTCAGGCCTCTGGCATTCACACTTGCTAACCAGAGAGCCATGATGAAAACCGATTAGGGTTGCTCTCCTGCATTGAACATGGCCGGGGTCAGGACACCGACGGCCTCTCCCATTGAGCCAGTACCCATCTCAGTCCTGATGGTGCCATCAGGAGACAGACCGCCAATGTCCAGGGGGATTGTTAACTTTAAAGGTCTATATAGGGGTGGGGTGAACAAAAAGCTGGAGCCTCCCTGAACAAAATTGGTTCAATTTCTTCACATTCTCGTTGTCAAAGTAGGCAATAGGAGGCACCATGCCAAAGACCTGGTTTGCCTCCATTACCATGGCCCATACATGTTTGCCAGGGGCCCCAGTCCTTATTACAGTAAGGTCGCTTTTAGCGTTTGGAAAATTGTTTGGGTCCTCTACATCTAAGTTCTTGATTTTACGAAATTTAATCAAGTGCTTCAGTTCTTTAAAGTTTTTACACTGTGACGACAGCTTTTCTTCCTGTTCTTTGGATATGCTGCAAACTTTTTCCCCTTATTATATTTCAGGGCTTTTTTTTGCAGACAGATTCGACGCTTTCAGAGGACGGACTTCTTTGGCGTTTTTCAGGCTTTTATGGGGAACTGATGGGTGTTTGGACCGGAGAAGGTTTAGGGGTATGTGAAATGGTAGGGGTAGGATTATTGTTGGGTCTGGGAGAAAGTGTAGTCATTTTAAATGGGGAAGGAGACGGAGACTTGGTCAAGGGAGGAGGTGTCATGAGTTTCTGTTTATAAGAAGGAGATGAAGGAACTGATGAAGAGCCAGATGGTTTTTTCTGATGAAGGGTGTCTTTCAATTTCTGAAGTTTTTCTTTTTTCTCGAAACTGGGCTCGTATCGCAGTTGCTGCTGTCGAAGTTTTGTAGGCGGAGAGTCGCCCTTTGCGCTAGTAGAGGGAGTGGGACTGTCTGTACTTTCCCTGTTTGTGATGTGGAACGAGGTTCCGCTGCCTTGGTCTTCCCTTTTGCTCTGCCAACGACCTGCCATTCCCCCTCCTCCTTCTCCTCAACCACACTAGCGGCGGGCAAAGGCTTTTCGGGGAATGGGGGCTGAGATTTGGACCCAACCGGGGGATTTTCCACACCGGTCCCGGTCGCTGGCATGCCCACTACAGGCGAGACGGATTTGGTAGACTCGACCAAAGGGGGATTTGGTTGGGCGGGGGCCAGAAGTTCAGAGGCCTTCTTCTCTGTGCAGGAAGAGGATAGGTGACCAGTCTTTCCACACTTCCAGCATGTCGGTCTTCGTCCGGTAACAATTATAGGCACGTTCTGGCCCTCTACATCCAGACAGTTGGGGATGGAGCGGAAGGCTGTTTCATTGATTATTATCTCGAAGCTCCCCACCCCGCTTAGATCGCCTGAGGAAGCACTAATTATCTGTCCAAACTGACACAGATAGGCGGCCAGATTCTCCCCGACTGAGGATGAACCTCATATACCGCTACAATGGTCCTCCGCCTACCTTCATATTCAGTGCGCAGAATCAGGTCCTTTGTTATAAGTTCCCTCCGCGTTGCACTTTCACAGTCGGCAGGCGTGGGCAGCAGTACGTCCCACATAAAAAAGCCTTTACCTTTTATGACTCTCTGAGCTTTAATACTCAGTCAAGTCAAGGCCTTAATTACAGTATCTTTTGTGAAGCGACAAATTTTGCGCGAGCGCTTGTCCACCACAAAGACTGACATAATTATTTTCTCAACCTTTCTTAATTCCTCGGGATTTGACAAGAACCCATCTGCTGTCACCAGATGTCCGTACCTCTTGGCTTTCTCCATGAACTCCGTTATGTTGATCTTGCACTTTAGCGGGGACTTCCAGCATGAGGGCGTCTCTCCGGCCACGTCATTGTTCTTGAGAGTCTGCTCTGTCGAATTTTGGCCCCTTTCGGCCACCATAGTTTGTTCTTGTCCGCTGGTTTCTTTTTGACCAGTTTTGGCCACCATACATTCGTCATGTACCGCCGTCTCTTTTCCTGAATTTTGGCCATTTGCGGCCACCATACTTCCTTCTTGTACACTAGATTCATGTATTGAGGTTTGGCTATTTGCGGCCACCCTACTTTTTCCGGGACTCGGTAATTTTTTTCCTTTTTGGGTCTCTGTATTTTTAGTGGGATTTGGATTTTCGTCCAAATTCTGAATTTCTTGTGCCTCCATCACTGACTCACTATCTTTACTTTTATCTGGAGGATCCTTTTTTTTTTTTTTAGTCCCGAACAGGTTTTTCCTCGCCGTCCTCTTTGCACCCATTTATTCTTTTTAAATCACAATTTTTTTTTTTCACATAAAACAGAAAACAAATAAAAGTATAATTTAAACGAAAGATAAATACGAATAAATCACAATAACAAAAAGAAGTTTAACGAGACAGAACAATAAACAGTTAAACACGGAAAAATAAGTTACGGAAATACGTACGCAAAGAGGACAAAAATACGTTAAAATAAAAACAGTTAACAATTACAAATTACAAAAAAGCGAGTACGCAAATGAAAATCACAATTTAAGACAAAAAATAAACAAAAAGTATCTTTTTTTTAACAATAATATAACAGAAAATACGATAAGAAAAATGCCAAACGAGTTCACAAATACAATATGGCTGCCACTAGAAAATTCTAGTCAGCCCAAATACGAACGAAAACATGTAAACTAAAATAAAGAAGAACTAACGAATAGAAAAATAAATGCGGAAAATAAATGCCAAAAATTACAATAAACACAGAAAAGACTTAAATAAAGGAACACAGAATAAATAACAGTTATTTACAACGAGAACAACAAAGAAAACACGTAGAAATAAAAATATAAACAAAGAAAAACGAAGTCTTACGAGGGGCAAAATAAACAATGAAAAAATAAAGTTTGGCGTGGGGAAGTTACTAAAAATTAAAACTCAAAAATACGAAAATAAAAATTAATAAAAAAAGAAACAACAAGTGATAAAGTATAAAAAAAAAGAGGGGAAGGAAAAGAAAGAAAAAACAAATCAAACTTTTGGCAAAAAAGTCAATAAACGGAACGTAAATTAAAAATAAAAAATGAACTTAACAAAGGTTGAAATCAAAAAAAGAAAGTTTTTCTGAATAATTACCATGAAGGTATTTATAGAAAAGGCACAGGGAAGCAACATTAGAGCGGTGGGAAAGTGACTGAAGCCGATATACCAAGTTAAGACCAATAAAATTGTAGAGTTTTCATGTGATTTTATCTAGAATTACTAAATATATCACAGGAACACCAAACCATGTGTGGCAGAAATATTCAAAGCATAGACGTATGATAAACTTATATAAGTATGTGGGCAAAGAATATACTCTCCATAACCTTATATTAAACGTTTTTTTTTGCATGGTGCGTAAAAGTCCTAATTATTATTATTATTATTATTATTATTATTATTATTATTATTATTATTTGTATCTTCAGCAAAGAGGTGGTTATATATATGAATCATGTGACTTTAAATCTTGCAAAATCTCTAGCACTCATCTCAACATTCTCACTGATCTCAATTGTGAAGGTTGATTTTTCACTTTTTCAGAAAATCAATATTGCACTTGACGTAAAAGTTGGGGTTTAATGGGATAAATACTGATACCAAAAATTGGATTCATAGCTTTCATCAATGTTTGAGAATTTAATTTTAAATATATGAAAAATGTACAGAAATGCCTAATTTCTGCATGTTTTTGCTTACAAACTGACTTCAAAATGTTATTTCAAGAATAAATCCAAATAAAATTAATATCTTTTGTATTAGACACGTTGAATGGAAAATATATTCAAATCAGAATTGTAATTATGAATCACCACATGAAAAATATGCAATTCTTTTAATGTATTCGATGAGTAAAAACTGTAAAAATTGTAAAGATCACAAAAAAGGCTACTCAATGAATAAGCTTTGTTAGATGATAATTAATAAAAACAAAAATAAAGTGTTTATAACACTAATATTGCTGCGCACAAATTACAAATCGCACTAAAACTACTACACTGTATAACATATTACATCATAATATAGCTAAATTGTTAAGTATAATTTCTCTTTGAAATAAATGAGGGTCTTATTCGATGGAAAAATGATTTAGTAATAATGTGCTTGTGTTATGCATCTTGTTCCTATGCAATTTTTACTTAAAATATTAGGTTGGTGCAAAAATAATGGCATAATAATGTCGTTTTTTGACGTATTTTTTAACGTCAAAAAACGACATTATTACGTCATTGTTTTTGCACCAACCTAATACCTAGCAGTAGTGTTGCCATATTGTTCCAACTAGCTGGGAAAGGTTTTATCAAAATCTATTCACAGAAAACCGAGAAATCCTAAATTTCACTTCCAAGCTATTAACGTGGTTCGAGGTGTAGTGATTATGGATAAGATCATTGTAGTTTTTCATTTGTGTTTTTTTTTTTCTGATGGTTTGCGTCTTGTTGCTAGTTGCTTTGCATTTTCTTGTCTACTTTATTTTACATTCTGTGTTAACCACTTTATAATCGTCGAATCTACATAGTTTTCCGTAATCTTGCCGATTGTTTTTATATATGCATGTCACACTTATTTCTACATCATTATTTTCCTAGTCTTTCTTAAGAAATCATTTGATTTTCTATCACGTCAAGTTTTCTTGTTAAGTAAGAATTGATTTTTTACCAAAAAATGTCAATTTCGCCATTAAATGCAGAAAAAAACATTCTGCTTAAGTATTTGAAGCAGTAATCATCCTAGTCCAAGGTTTTCACAAATAACTTCATCAGCTCAATGGGGGAAGTAAAACCTACTTAGGATTAACCAGCGGCGTGTTTAAAATATTATTTTTTCGAAATCTGAACTCGCTTCTGACTGACCATGTCCTTTTTCTCGACTGTCCCAAAGACACATAAAGCAAGGATACTATGTATAATCAACTTGTAGACCAATGACTTTCAAGTTCCCACATATTGTATAGTCCAGTTGCACTCCTCATACCGCATCTTTCATATTCTATTTCCTTACAGTCGTAGTTTTCCTATAGCGTTACAGAATATACAATCGGTATAGAAGCAAACACATTGCAACCAGATACACTTAAGACTAGGTTTGGAGCTGTCTAATAAAAGCCATCACTCTTCTGGATTGTATTCACACTTCATTGCATTCATAAAAATTTTAAAATCATTGCAATAAGCAAAATCATCATCCACGTTGAAGGATAGAAGCAAATCATTCTCTCGATGCATGTAAAACGCGAACTTGGTTCTCGGTGCAAGTAGATTCATTTCTTTTAATTATAACCCAAGCAACTGGGCGGCTTTCTTTGATAAATCTAGATCACGAAGTAAATAATTTAACCCTCCCTGTGTAAAAAAAAAAAAAAAAAAAAATTGGGAAAGACCCTGCCTCTCATAGTTCTCGTCTTCCAAGTTAACCTACCACATCTCCTCATTCTCGTCATCACTATCACCAAAGTACATGGATTATCGGAAGGCAGATTCAGATAAACGATGTGATACTTAGTCTTAGAATAAAAACGAATATCAATCATGCAAAAGTAGCAACCGTCATGATGATTTTGAAGTTCCATTCACACATTGGGAATGTCAAAGTTTAGGTGATTTCTTTAGCCCATGTTCGACTTTCAATACATGTTTTGCATACTATATAAGGCGTCCAAGCTTTGTCTTGATCACTCAGTATCATGCCAAAGTAAGTAAGGTAAGCTTTCTTCATAAAATCTGTGATTTTGATTAGCTGCCTAGGTAAAATGTAACATCTGCAAATATTGCAAAGACATCAGTGCTGATTTTTCATTTCTTTCTCCCACAACTGGCCATATTTCTGAAATGCATATAAAGTTCTATAAAGAGTGTACACACCATGAAGTTATTCCTACAGTTTTTTGACTCTGCTTGACAAAAGCTGAATTTGACCCATATGATCTCACAATTGTAAAATTAAGAGTTCATTCAAAATTAAAATTTTCATAAGAAATAGTTCACACTATATCAAGCACTGTAGAAAAATTCTACAAATATGAGACACGTCTGATATCAAGAGCCATAAAAATGTGTTGCGTATTAACATCTAATTGTATAAAGGACATTTCTGTCTTCATCATGATATTTAAAACTAGTTAGATTGAAAATAATGAAAGCTGCTCGTTTAATACTTTTGATTTAGTGAAGATACTTAAATCATTACATTTGTTTTCACTTTTGTAGTTACATTTACTTGAGATAACATTGAAAAACTATATTTTCAAAGTTATATCAAACTCCATGCGTGGGTCTGCATTTGATAAAACCAAATCTATCTATCCTTAGAAGAGGTGAGGATACTGCAAATGTTAAAAAATGGACATTTGAGTTTGTGAAAAATCATGACATGATAGATCAAAAAGGATTTCATTGTTGACCCCTAAATTACTAGGAAGCATGTCTCCAACAACAGAAAAAAAAAAATAAAAGGATTAACGTAAATATTTGCAGGTGCGATATATTTCACATGATATATATTAATTATAGTAGGCTACATGCTGGCCATATGATGTGGCAATAGATTTAAGAATTTTGTCGGATTTATACAGATTTCACATTATTAGCCAGGTTACTGAGAATTCCAGAAATGCTACGTCGTAATGCATTTAAATTAAATTATATTTTTTTAATAAAAGGGTTGTATTTTCGAATTTGTGGAAATATCATTTCGAGTCGTAACTTTTTTTTGTTTTGTTTACATTTTTACTATTTGTTCATTATAGTCAATTTCTTCCTCATTTATCTTTCAAACATTTTGAGCAACAATAACAAAAATGTTCTCATATATATTTGCCGATAATTTTATGCTTTTTTTATTTGTTGATTGGTTACTATTATCATTTAAACATAAATTCTAATAACAATAAGTGGTACATTTGATGAAATATTGTTTACTTACTCCGACAACCAGTGTAATCTGTTTTTTTAATCTATCTATCTATCTATCTATCTATCTATCCACACACACACACACACACACACACACACACACACACACACACACACACACACACACACATACATACATAAATATATATATATATATATATATATATATATATATATATGTGTGTGTGTGTGTACATTTATGGTGTTGTGACCTGTATTTCCTCTCAAAGCAAAGGCCAGAGCAAAAGTAACCCTGGCTAGTTCCGAGCCACCATCCCCCGAGAGAAGGAACAATCCTTCTCATAGTTCGATAGTCTGCCTCACGATGTATTTCCCTTTTTTTAAATTCGAATTCGCCCCAAATAAGGCAGTAAAGCCACTGAGACCCAAGTAGTTACTGTGTATGGAAGAGTTAAAACATTGGTAAGAAGCGAGAATAGAGGAAGAGTAATCAGGACGACAGGAGATACCATTTAGAATTCTGTAGATTAAAGTTGGCTTAAAGATTAAAGTTTCACAAGCGAGAAAAGAACCTGTTAGCATAGAATTTACGGTTACATCTAGCCAGCTAAACGGTAAATTGGTGAAACCTCGTAGCCAGTCTAGTACTGCGCTTAAATTTGAAGAGTCTAGGCGAAGAGCAATATTTATTCATACAAAATGTATAAAATGTGGCACAAGGCCTAAAAGGAGGATGGGGAATGACGGTCTTCATCTGTCTTAAATCTAAACTTAGCTAGTCCCAGACACGGACCCAAACATACTAACAATATTCCAATCACCAAAACAACACATTCACTCCTACCTTTCTTACTACGTCCACCATAATACCTCAAATTCTCTATGAAGTCCTAACTAGTTCCCTTATGTACAAATATTGTTCGGGGGGGGGGGTCAATAAAATAACAACTAGGCGAAGAGCTCATCAGAACAATTGCCATGATAGTATTTATAGAAAATTCAAGTGGAGGCAACGATACAGTTTTGGGAATGTGACTGAAGCCGAGACGCCAGATCGGAGCCAATAATATTGCTGATCCTTCTTTGAATTTTATCAAAGAGCTCTAGATAGATAGCAAGAGCACCGACCATATGTGACAGCAATATTCTAAGCATGGACAAATGGTAGACATAAATCTACCATTCGTCCATGCTTAGAATATTGCTGTGTAATATGTAAGATATAATATATAAGATATATAAGTTAAACTCTGGAGAGAAAAACCGTCTAGTACGACGCAGTGAACCAATCATTAATATAGTCTTTCCACTTCATGTCAGTCGAGAGCGTTAATCGAGAAGGCGCAGTCAGTTACTCTCCTGGAGGTCAACATCAGCCAAGCTGATGGAAGGCAGAGAGGGTTTTCTCAGATGATTAATCTATAGCAGTATAGGCAAAATTAACAAACCATCATTTGCTTCAGTTAACAGCAGATTGAAGTTCGCTTTGGATATCAACTGTTATTTTGAACCTATCAAACTGACTGACTTACTATCGAGACAGGAGTAAATGGTTGTGTCATTAGCGTAGATACCAAGTTGAGACCTGATGCCATCGAGAAGGTTATTAATGAAGATCTAAAACAAAGTAGGACCAAGGAACACCTGCATTAGTACGAAAGTAACTGGAAGAGTGGTCGTTCAGGGTTAATTATATCTCACTATTCGATAGGACCGATTGGATCAGTTCAAAAAATTGTCCAGTGAGACTGTCACTTTACAGCTTGAGGAGAAGGCATGCATGCCAAACACTCTCGAAAGCTTTCGAAATGCCCTAAGCTACAGCCCGGGTTTCACCATTATTATCTATAATTTGACAGACTCTTTTCGTAATTATAGTCAGTACATCAGTATTTGAACTGGAGAAACGAAAGTCATATTGCTTGTCTGAAAAAAGGCCATTTGCTTAAACAATTCAGCAATGATCAGGGTCTCTCGGAGTTTCGTAAAAATAGGTAGAAAGTTGGAAGGTTCGGACGCTTCAACAGGCTAAAGGGACCATACAGGTTCGCCTATCTCAAGGCTAGTACTCATTCCACGTTTATTGAATAGTAGTAGGTGTTTCCTATTTAGGATATGCTCTACCGTTTCTTTCTTCCGTAGCCATAATGATTTAACTAGCTTAATTTTTGGTGATCTGACTAATCAGAGGCCGTGACTTTTCATTAGGAACGTACCCGATTAGCAATTTTCGCATTGTTGCTTCTGATAAGGATCATAAATTGTTTGGTATAACTTAAAGAGGCTGCTCTGATAAACAGTCGCATAATATCGCGGCATCCGTAGTACCATATCTCACATGGATAAGTGTCTCTTCATGTATTTGCGATGGGCAATCCTGAGGTCAAATTATGAATTAGTCTTAGTCACCTTCTGGCAGTTTGTATTGCGGTAGACGATAGTGGTAATTATTGTTGCCTGTTTCTTTTTAAAACAATATCTTATGACAGTTACAATTAAAATAAATACATGTAAACTAGTAAAAAAAAAATCAGCTACCAACTTCAACCTTTCTTTGTCTAATATTCATGGCATTCGGTCTGATTTCTATACTTCAGATTTTTTTCTCTTGAAACGTTCTCCAGATATCTTCGCACTTTGCGAAACTAATTTAAATTCTTCCATCGCTAGTAATGAATTTTGTGTTCCAGGCTACCTTTTTTTGTCGAAAAGATTCTAGAATATGTATGCATGCCCTTGGGGTTTATATTCGGGAAAATTGCGAGGGAATTGTCCCTTGATCCCCCGAGTGATTCTTTTTCATGTGCTTTCGACTTTCGTTATTGCATTTTATTAGCTATAATTTTTCATTTGTCACTCTCCTTCACATGTCTGTAAGATATTAATAAAAATTTCTGACGTTATAGAAATAATGATTTACTCTCTATATTCATCTGCGAACATTTTTGTGTTTGGTGATTTTAATGCACATCGTGTCAAGTAACATAAGCATTCTAATCTTACTGATGTTATCGGCATTCAGACTCAGTTTTTCCGTTGCTAAGTCTCTCAGTCAAATATAATAATAAATATAATAGATATTGTTATAATAATAAATATAATAGATAATGTTATAATAATAAATATAATAGATATTGTTCTTTACTTGATCTGTCCCTTACTTACCTTCCTAGCCCTTATAAAGCATTACAACTCTGTCCTCTTGGCAATTTAGATCACGCTGTAGTATCTGTTATCATTTATTTATTTTGAGTTGTTCATTAGAAAGGAACTTCCTATTCGCAAAATTTGTTTTTGTTATTGGCGTTCTGATTGGGATTCATTTCCTGACTTTATTCGAGACGCACCTTTGGATTGATATTTTTTACCTTCCTATTGAGAATTGTGCCACAGAGATTTCTTCTTGGGTTAAAGCAGTCATTAATGGTTTTATATCTTCCCGCAAGTATCAGGTGACATCACAATTATCTTCTTGGTTCACACCGACATGTTCAGTCGCTATAGACAACAGGAATAACTATTTTTGGCTCTACTAGCATGATAGTCCCGATCAAAAATTTGTATCTGCTCGCAATAATTGTAAATGTGTTCTCAAAGAGAATGAGACACAGTATAACCTCTAACAAATTTGGTTCTTTTGACTACTGGGAGCTCTGTAATAGCGTGTTAAATATAAGTAAATCTATTTTTTTCTCTTCAATCAATTTGAGGTGTTAACATCTGCTGATAAAGCAGAATGTTTTGATTGTAAATTCTCTTCAAATTCTAGTTTTGACTCATCTGGAGTATCTCTGCCCGACTTTCCACTTCGTACTGAGTCTCTCTTAAGTGATATGAATATAACAACGTCCATGGTTATTGTTATTATCTCTAAACTGGATCCTCACAAAGGACGTGGACTTGATGGCATCCCTGCAATCATCCTTAAGAAATGTGCTCCTGAACTCGTGTCTGTTCTCTTTAAACCTTACAATAAGATTGTTGCCGCTTTTTGCTTTTATGCTTGTTGGAAAACATCTTTTGTATTTTCAATTTTTAATAACCGTCTGATCCTCGTAACTATCTTCCTAGTAGCCTACTATCTCTTTTTTAGCAAAGTATTACAGGCTCATATTAACTCCGAATTGGTTATGCATCTCACCTTGAAGGGTTTTCGTTCAGATAAGCAATATGGCGTTCGCTTCTCCAGTCAACTGCTGATGTTTTAACGATTATTGTTGAAAGAATCTATCAGGCTTTAGATAAGAATGGTCAAACCTGGGCTGTTGCTTTGGATATCTATTAAGTTGTTCCTAATTTTTATCAACGATCTTCTTGATGTCATCAGTTCTCAACTCGGTATCTATGCTGATGACACAAGTGTTTACTCCTGATTTAATAGTATGATCGGATCGATAAACATCAAATTGGCAGCTGATCTGAAAAAGGACATACAATCTTTGTTAAATGGGGAAAGGAATAGCTTGATAATTTAACGCCCTCAAAACGAAACTGCTCTCTTTTAATCATCTGAGAGAACACTTTCTGTCTTTCATCATGACTGATGCTAACATGTAGAAGAGTGCTTCATTGCGTCTTCTCGGATTAACTTTTTCTGCTGATATGAAATTGTTAGTTTTGCTGCTAGGAAAGTTTGTTCACTGTATCGTGTTAGAATTTTTTTTTCGATAGAATCTGTCATACATATTTTAAGTTAATGTATTAGTCCATGCTTTGAATAATAAAATCCAAATCCAAAGAAGAATCTGCAATGTTACTAGTTCTGACCTAGCATCTCGGCTTTAGTGACTTCCCCAACTCCGTAACGTAGCTTCCCTGTGTCTTTTCTATAAATACTTTCAAGGTAATTGCTCTGATGAACATTCCTCTGTGGTACCTAGACTTTATGAATTTAAGCGCAGTACATTTTACAATTGAAATTGTTCGATGTAACTGTAAGTTATATGCTAACAGTTTCTTCTATCGCACTTCTCGCATATAGAACTCTCTACCGGTTTGTTGCATCCAAGTCAAGTCAAATCTTCGAAAATTTAAATGTAATATCAATCGTTATTTTTTGTCGTCTTAATTCTTGTTCTGTTATCGTTCTCTATTATTAATAGTTTGTCTCACTCATATTCTCTAATACTTAGTAACCCCTTGCGTTTTAGTGGCTTTATTGCCTTCCTTGGAGTAAAATGATTTAAAAAATTACAGAACGTAAGCAAAGTTTACAAAGATAAATGGATTGGACAAAAACTCAATTGTAATGATGACAAAGTTATAAAAACAACATTAATGTAAAATGTATGCCCACATGTTCTGATAGTAGTTTTAGAAATCGTGCTTTTATTGAATTTGTGAACTGTTCTATTTCTCGAAATGAAACATATTCCATCATATTATTAATAACATTAATCTTTGCTGGTCTACCAATGTAAATATTCTACTTTGGAATGCTTTACCAGTTTCAATCCGATTAAGGCCGTGTGAACGCGACATCTTCATCATACATGTATCCTTGTAACACATTTTATTGAAATATTCATTAGTCTTCTTCGTCGAAAGTGATGGAGCAATGTTGTACACAAGAAATTTCTTTCTGTGAGTGTTTCACTTTTTCACTTATATTGCCACTCGATTCAATGCTGGACATTTTGTGCATTTCGATAGTTCCTAGATGCTACATAGACTAGATATTCCATAGCTTGACAAAGAGTGATGTTTTATAAGATTTCTTGATACGGGACACAGATTGGAGAGATAAAGTCTTCAACTTGCATTTATCTGATATTCATCGAAGGTGTACAGGATTTTTAACAAACTTCTTTATAGTGGCGATTACCTTTGCAATTTCCAGTGTTATTTTATCTTTTGCATATAAAGTTATTAGACAATTCTCTTTATCCGACAAATAATCTTTCCGACTTATTTTAAAATTTAAAATTCGCAACTTGGCTATTGATTTTAGCCTTCAAATTTGGAGACATTTTGAACAAATGGCTGTCGTTTGTTTCTGTCCGTGAGAAACGAATTGGTTTTCATTCTAACTGCGCAGATAAATGTTTCCATCATTTAGTAAATATACTTCAATTAGTATTCATTTCATTTAGCGAACTTTTTGCACACGAACTTTTGTATCTATCTATCTATCTATCTATCTATCTATCTATCTATCTATCTATCTATATATATATATATATATATATATATTATGGCATAAAAAGCAAGAATTTTTTTATTATAGGTCATGATAGATTTAAAATAAAAACACACACACACCAGTCGACCGGTTTCGTCCCCTCTCATCAGAAATGTTAACGGGGAACACAAATTATGAAGAGAAAAAAAGAAAGTCTGTCATGGATGACGTAAATGAATGAACAGGGAAAGAGAAAAAAAATAATTATAAAAGTTATACCAACAAAGATGCTAGAGGCGCAGCACAGCAAGTCCAAGCAAACAGTTTCTTCGTTTACAAAGAGCAGGTCGCCCGGACCAGATGTACAGCGTCTCCAACACCTTAAGATAGAATAATGAGTGTGCTCTGACCAAAACGGAAAACCAGTTCACAATATTTATTACGTAAAAATTACATAATTGTGGCACAAGGCCGAAAAAGGGGAGGGGTTGAGGCTGGTCCACACTAACTATCTTATACCTAGCTAATCCGATTCACGACCCATTCACTCATTGCAATTTACCCATTCACCACAAGAACTCGTCCATCACCAATCAATCCTCCATGCACCATAATGCCACATCCACTCTAGGGGGACCTACAAAACACGCCCCCTACCATAAAAATTTAATGATGATAAATATTATACATAAAATTCTAATAATGAAGAATGAGAGGGGAGGGAGATGAGCCCAATAATAAACTAAATATCAACACAAAACAAATTAAACATAACTGATGTTAGTAAGGCCCGTCCAGCTCTCAAAACAGAGATGCTGCTGTATTCTGCCCATGGGACAAAATTAAGAAGCTCTCTCGCTAATGGAGTGGGAAAAAGGATGAAGAAATCATACGGGCATGGGAAAATATAAAGCTGACCCAGTCAAGATAAAAGAGGGTCAAAAACATACTGGGGAGGTTGGGAATCTCAGGCTGGATCATAACCAAAAAAGTGGCCAGGAACAGGCCGGGAACAACACTTACTCACATTAACTAGCTACACAAAAGCTTGTCTAACCTAACCAAGGGGAGGGCTCCACAGGAAACCACTCCGATGTGACGTAGGCTTGACCTAAAAGAGAAAATCAAGGCTAGCCCCGTTCAAACGAACCAAGCTCGCATCTTTCACCAACCTTTCGCTGAAGACTGTCGAATGCAATCGTTTTCTATCAGTTCTAATCTTCATCTTGAGCTGATGCTCAAAGAATCGGATCAGATCCTGACGAGAAAGACGGTTGCCTCGCAAGACTTGTTCATTCGCGTCGTCCGAATCACCATTCGAGCCGTGGCTAGCAGCGTCAGAAACACAATCCGTTTCACCACGGAATACGGAGGCGACACATTGTCACATATATGTATGCGCGATGAATGGGCACAAGCTTTTCGGGAGCGAGACGAGCCGTCAGCTCGCCGACATAGTCCCATAAGGGGGCAATGGTAGAAGGCGTGCGAAGCCATTTCTTCTAAACCAAGGCCACACCGTTCACAGTCTGGCAAATCCCGGGGTCTACGATGGGGGTACTGATAGTAAGGAAAGGGAACGCGTTCCTAACAATCCCCGCCATAATCGAATCTCCTGTCAATGCGCGGCATAGGAAAGCCAACCCCGAGGCGCACCGGTGGCTCACCAAGTGTGGCATTCCCAGCACCCCATGACACGGACGTTGTGCACAGACTTCCGTTGGCCTTTACAAAGAGGAAGTACGGACAATCGATAAAAGACAAGAGGGAAAATGTATGTAGCACACACTTCCGCCCTGCCCTTCACGGACAACCTCCGTCGACGCCAAGTTTGACCGGCCGCGTCGACCTTTGCTCTTACTTCAGATCAATTTTTCTCCAGCTGGAGGTCGAGTCCAAACCACACTCCAAGAATGCGGACAGGACCGTCCGTCCGACCGAAGGGCTCCGGAAGAGCAACCCCCTTCTAGGCATCTAACCGCAAGCCGGACCACTTGTCGCGGTTAATCTTGGCCCCTGTCACTTTTTCGTACCGATCAAGCGTCTTCAGTACCGCGTCGATGTCGCTGCGGGACGACACGAAAGTAGATACGTCATCGGCGTACGCAGAAGCCTGGCTCGAGCTCCTCCAGGAACGGTGATTCCGCATAGAGCCAGACTGCGCGCTCTGTCCCTAAGCCGGCGAAGGAGAGACTCCAACGCCAAAGCATAAAATAGAGGTGACAGTGGACAACCCTGACGGACCGACCTAGACAGCACAAAAGCGACCGACAGCTTCCCGTTCACCTGTACCACAGCACTGGGGGAGCGATACAAGAGGCTAATCCAGCGGCAGAAGTTGGTCGGGGAGGGACCCCTGCCGGAACCAGTTGTTGAACAATGGAGTCAAAATCGGGACAAAGATGTGCGACAGCCTCAAGTACAATTCATAGGGCAAACCATCCAGACCGGGCAACTTGCCTCTGCCGGCCTTCTTCAATGCCGCGTAGACCTCGGCTTCCGTGATCTCTACCCCGCGGGTAGCCGCTTCAGTCAGCGAAAGCCGAGGAAAGTCAGCCGAATAGCTGTGAAATTCGTCCTCACGAAGACCAGGCTCCTTGGTAAACCGGCTCTCGAAATGCCGCCGAAACGCGTCGCACATGTCGTTAGTGACCGAAGTGTATGCCTCTCCGAGGTTTTGACTTAACGAATGTAACGATCGCCACCTCGACGGACCTCTTCCTTGCGCAATTCTGCGCCCATGTTCACGTCTTCGTAAGACATCTTGCTTAAACTATGTCGAATTACCTGTCCCATGTAGCGTTCGCTATTCGAACGCTCCACAGCCTACCTAGCTAAGGCTATCTCTAGGGGATCCCCCCAGCCACCGCCCGGGAAAGACTAGCTCTAAGCGTCTTCACCTTTTCAGCTCTATCTAGGGCGAGCCGTTTGCTGAAATCAGTGGTGAAATACTTAATCCTACTCTTAAGTCGATCCCACCACTTATTCCCGATAACCGCCCCACTAACTCCCGCTGCACTAAGCTAGTTAGCTGCTCCTGGAAGTCCCGCCTGACCATTAAAGACAGATTTAACTTCCATTAACCAGCCATTCTAGGCCTATGATCTAACGCTATGCTGGCACAAACGAGTTTGTGGTCCGTATAGCCTACCCAGTGGAACGTGAGACAATCTAACAGATCTATGTCGGCTGTTCTAACTAACATTCTGTCAAGGTAGCTAACTACCTTGTCACAAGGCCAGCTAAGAGCCCACGTCCACATTTTCCCCCCCGGTGTGATCGAACCGGTATTTATCAACGAAACCAAATTCGTTGATCAGATCAACCAGCCTACGATCGCCCCTTCTCCCGCTAGCACCCCGCCCCCGATCTAACTTGGGGTCCCGGATGGCATTCCAGTACCCCACTAGAACTAAGCGCGTTGAATCCACCAGGAAGGGCTCCAACCGCCGAAAAAATGAGACCCGTTCCTCCTGGTCGTTGGACGCATAAACCGCAACGACTCGGAACGAACTACTTTTCACGGCAATATCGGCCACGATCAACCGGCTCTCGGCATCGGTATGCACAATGTTCACCTTCGCATCAAGAGTCCGCTTCACCATCAAAGAAACTCCTCTGGCACACAGGTCCCCATATGCTGAATAGACGACAAAGTCGCTAGACAGCACACACGCATCGGAACTGCGAAAAAAGTGGGTCTCTCCGATTGCGGCCACATCCACGCCGAAGGACAAGAGATCACGGAGCAGGCAGGCCGCCTTACCCCGATCCCCCAAGCTCTTCATATTCAGAGTGGCTATCTTAATTGACATCTTCTAGGTCTGAAAAAGAAAAAGAGAGAAAAGAAAAGACCTATTCACATACAGGCCGGAAATCTGCGTCACTTAGGATCCCGACGGAATATCCTAGGCTCCCCACACCTCGCTCTGACGTCATTTGTCCTTCTAGGACGATCCCGCCGACGTCTGTGGGATAGGTTAATTTTACACACCTATATAAGGAGGGATGGAGTAAGACGGGGACCCTCCCGGAACAATATTGCCTTAATTTCCTCAAATTGTTATCCTCTGATTTTGAGCATCTTAATTTTGGGGAATGCTTCCTGCGCTGCCTCCAGGTGCGCCCAAACTTTTAGGTGGCCACTCGTGTCCCTTACACAGGTGACTACCCCAGGAGCATCTGGAAGCTCGAGTCTATAAGAGAGCCTTTATTAAGGACTTTCTTTTACAATTTTCTAACCAGGATTTGGGCCTACAAAGAAGATATAATCTGTTATGGCGTGAGGCAGGTAATTATTTATCATATTTTGATACGATCCGTTTTGCCCGTTATGTTGGTCTGATATCCTTATCCGCGCGCTGTCGTTCTAAGATGGCTAGCAGTTTTCAGAATAAGTTAAAACATCTGATCTCCAAGAGATTTGACTGTAAGTTTGAACCAAATGCTACAAATATGTAGTTAATTTGTCTTGGCCCATGGCCTAGACTTTAGCATCCCTTTTACTTCTATTAGTTGGGAAAATATTTTTTCTGAATTCGAAGTATTTTATGCTCAACTCTCGAAGCTTCAACCTGTGTCTAGTTCTCCTATTTCTTTCTCAGAATCGAAATGGAGAAGTGAACACCATAAGGTTATTAGATTCCTTAAGAATAACCATTCTTTGGTTATTACGAAACTGGATAAGGGATCGGGCTTTGTCCTCATGGACCGCCATGACTACAATAATAAAATGTTAAGTATACTGAATGATCCTTCCAAGTTTCAACGTTTTGGTTCCATTGACACTCATGACTCCATGCTGACTTCTGAAATTCGATTTCAGAAACGTCTTGTCAAATAGGTAAAAAGTGGTGTTTTTTCTTCTGAAATGGCAGAGCAATTGAGGCCGTCTGGTGATATTCGACTCCGTCTGTATGGATTACCCAAGATACATAAGGAGGGTGTCCCGTTGAGACCCATATTATCGACGATTGGGTCTTGACAGTATAAAGTCGCAAAGTGGCTTGCTATAATGTTGCAACCAGTGTTGCAGCATTATAGTTCCTTTTGTATTAAAGATTCGTTCACTTTTTCCAAATTCATTCGAAATTGTGATGCCACTGATGGATTTATGTGTTCGTTTGACATCTGTAGCCTCTTCACTTGTGTTCCTTTATCGCAGACTATTGATATTTGTAGCGATATGTTATATCGTAGTAATTTAACTCTTCCGACCATACCTGGAGATGTTTTTGGTGAACTCATGAAATTTGCCATCATGTTTGTCGATTTTAGTTTCGACAATATCATGTATCGTCAGATCGATGGTGTAGCGATGGGTTTCCCCTTTGTGTTCTGTTTTGGCAAATATTTTTGTGGGTTTTTACGAGGAAAGCCTTTTGTTAGATTCTGCCCGGCCCATGATTTACTTTCGTCATGTGGATGACACTTTTTGTGTGTTCAACATGAATAGGAAGTTGATCAATTTTTCTCCCTACTCAATGGTGTTCATCCTGCCATTAAATTTACAGTTGATAAGGTGGTCAATGGTTCATTGCCCTTCTTAGATGTTCTGGTTCACAGAACTCCTTCCTCGTTTATTACTTCTGTTTATAGGAAGTCTACTTTTACAGGCCTCTAGACTCGATGGGACTCTTTTTGTCCTAAACGACAAAAGATCAATTTGATTAGGACTTTGACCCATAGGGCGTTAATGATTTGTTGAGATAACACCTTGAAAGATGAAATCAGTTGTTTAACTGGTATCTTTGTGAACAATAGTTGTCCGTTGGACATTGTTCAATCGGTTATTCGGGATAAGACTGCCAGGTTCAATAAAATCAAACCTGCTATAGGGCGTAAATGTCCGCTCTATCTTCGTTTACCGTGGTTGGGTAGGATTAGTGAGTCCTTCGCCAAGAGTATTTCATGCAGTTCACGTGAGTGTTATGCAGCGAACGTTCGTGTTGCTTTTCAAACCATGTCCATCCTTTCATCTATATGTAAAAATGTTCTACCCCCCAACATATTAATTCTGTTATTTACTATTTCAAATGTAGTTGTGGATGCGGCTACATAGGTAGAACGACACAGCGTGTGGACGTTAGAATTAAACAACACGTACCTGCTATAATACTTAATAAAAAATTTTCGTTGGGCGATACCATTCGTAACATGTATGGGTCTTCGATTGCGGATCATTTTATAAAGAATCCCACTTGTGCGATGGATTTCAGTGTGAACTGGTTTTCCGTTTTGGCCAGAGCACACTCATTATTGCATCTTAGGTGTTGGAGACACTGTACATCATGTTCTCTTTATCCACACAAACACTCACTATTGAGAGACGCAATCAAAGCCATTTAAATAGCTAGTCGAGTGAACATGTTTTTGAATTTTGTGAAAATCAAGGATCTATTGTATTTTCTAGTTTATAAAATAATTGATAATGAAATTCAGACTACGCCTCTTATTGGTTGCTTTTCTATTCTACATGAATGAAGAGAGAGAGAGAGAGAGAGAGAGAGAGAGAGAAAGAAGGAGGGAGATTGTGTGAGAACGTTCCTTTTGCAAAACTCTATTTCTTTACGTGTATTGTCTATGAGATCTTCTCATATGTTTCTAACAGGGACAGCTGACTGATGGTTACCTGTCCCTAAAAAGCGGAAAGTGGTTAAGTAAATTGACACTAGGAGATTTTAGCTAAGATGTGAGAGTCATGTAACTAATTCAGCATTAATATGTAAATGTTTTTTAAGAAGGTTAATGTTTCAATGCATATCAGAGATACAGTCCATAAAAGTATTTATTTTAAATAGTTTGTAGTATGATTGTGGCACTCCATTTTAGGGAGTGTGTTTGGGTCACTCATATCACTTTGAATCAGGATCACATCCAAGTACAATTATTTGATTTCCATAAAGGAGGTAAATTACGAACCACACACTGACCTACACTCTCGCACGCACACATACACATACATAGAGAGAGATAGATAGAGAGATATACATACATATATAAGCACATTGGCAGGAATTAATACTGAATGCTCGGCGTTTCACACCTTAAGCGATCATCAGGGCACACGCACACACAAAACACATACACATATATACATGTTATATATCGTAATTGCCATAATTTACACATAGGATTTCATATATATATATATATATATATATATATATATATGCACGGTATAATATTTGCTATATTTATGGAGGAAGATTAATCAACCTCATAGAGCGAGAGAGAGAGAGAAGAAAGAAAGACAGAAAGAGTGCGTTTGTATATATATACAGGGTGGAGATTAGAATCGCCACTGTATGATTACTATCGGTTTCACGCTCATGTCGACACTATCTATCTATCTATCTATCTATCTATCTATCTATCTATCTATCTATCATGCTAGCTAGCTAAGGGATGGTTATCTGAATATAAATAAAGTCATATGCATAAAAAATGTACTCTAATGTTCATGGATCTATAAAAAAGCTACCCAAGATAATTTTTATACATTAAAAGAAAACAAAACCTTTTTATATTGAGTTCTGGGATTTATTTTTACATCAGTATTTTATAATGTTAAGTAAATACATAGTAATCTTGTTTAGTTTTTGTTAAATGTGATTTGTTAATAACGAAACTATTAAAATTAATTTACCACTATTTTTCTATTGATAGAATATTTTACACTCAAATATTTCTCTTTTCTTTAATTCTTTCTTTTTTCATTCTCGGATCGAATTCATGAGGGCTGAGTTCAGCTATAAGAAATAGAGGAGACTAGAAAAGGTAAGTGAAAATGAAGAGGGATAAGGATGAAGAAAGTAATATAAATATATGATAAACTTGTCGTTGTGTCTATCGAAATGTCACTCTGCTGCCGTTGCAGTCCGCTATCAGTGTCGGAAGAAGAAGTGCGATTCAAGGGAGTCGCCCCCTCATCGGCGTTTAGGAGTCAATCAATATTTTCTACAAGAACGATCTCGACTACTACTACACCTACAACTGCTACTACTACTATTGTAGCATATGTACTATTGCGACGAATACGAATAATACCACATTCGCTATTTTAACCCTCCCTCCACTTATTGGTAGTTACAGAGGGGATCAGCTGGCTCCCTACTATCGATTTTCACAGCACATAAGCTTGTGCATAAGGACGTGAAATATACATAAAGGTTTATTTTTCCGGTTCGAAATTTAGTAAAAATCACCGAATTTCATAGCAGGCATGGTTCATGAGCGAAATTTTTTAATTCAGAGTGAACTGAACTGATTGTGCTCAGTCAACCAGTATTTTTTCTCGTTTTGGGTTTTAAATTTACTGCATTTTCTCATACTAATGTCGCATGGAGAAGTTTGCATCTGTAAACACTGTTCACTATTCTCTTGTGGGACTGTGGTAGCCATTCGATTAATGGATCATGTATTGTCAAATTCGATGAAACAATCTTTTGTAAATCAAAGAGAACCCAGACAAAAATCGACATTCGCGCTAAGCGCTAAAGTTAATTCTTGAATCTTGAGTGTCTCTCAAAATCAGATATTATTAGCCTACACCATAGTTTATATTCTTTATCAAATCAACTATCAAAAAAGCAATTTTGTGGAAGAAAAGAAAAAAATGCAGGTATTAGATTTGAAAATACATTTCAAATTTGGGTTTAGTTTCCAGATTTTGAAAGACTTTAAGTCTGTTCAGTTATTTACTAATCTTAGTTTTGTCTAGCACAAGGCCGAAAGTATAGGGCATCTAGCGTGGGTTAAAAATCAGTACAGTAGTCTGCAAGACTAGCATTCTAACTATTGTTCTACGGAAAATATTAAAAACGATAGAAAAAGGAAAACGGCGTTTGACAAGATAACGCCCATCTGGATATTATCAGGATACTTAGAGCCAATCTATCTGTACAATTCCATGTGAATCATTTATATGGAAAACAGTAACATACATATCAATAGAAGTGAACACGCTTGCGCAGGTGTGCGTGTGTGCGTGTGTATGCGCTTGCGCGAACACGCACTCACACACAAAGCAAGAGAGATGTATGGACAGGTATGTGTAAAAAACGATTTGCCATAGTGTACCATTAGTCACTATCATTCGATTGATGACACATTTACTTTTTAATTAAAATTTTCCTTGGACAAATCATTTTCTGATAAATTAACAACTTTCGGTAGCGGAAATTTCAAAACGCATTGTAATTTTCCAACCTTTTGAAAATTTAGATTCTTCAAATCATTTCGCTTATGCATCAATTTTTACAGAGATCATAAAATTTATAGAGAGAAGAAAGATAAAAATATGCCTGTATTAATACATTAACTAAATAAATTAAAATTGCTATCAGATAGAAAAAAAGGCAACATTAACAGGCAATATGAAACCGTTGTCTCGAAGCCAATGATAATCTAAAATAAACGAAATATATGTATTTAATTTATCCGGATACATTAATTCGTGGCACAAGGCCGAAGGGAAAGTGGAGAAAGGTGGTCAACACTGTTTATCCAACACTTCGCTAATCTAAAAATTTCTTCAATCACCACAAGAACTCATCCTTCTCCATCCAATCCAACACGTACCACACTACCACATCTTCGCAGGGATCTTAATAAAACACCCATGATTTTTAAAAGTTCTTCATATGTACAAATTTTTTCCCGTTTTAAAAATTAATTTTTCAAAATATATAAAAATTTACACATGAAATGAAGGGGTAGGGAGCAAACCCCATACTCAAAATAAAAGAAACAAAACATTTAAACAAAAAGTTTGTTAGTATGGCGCGTCCAACCTACAAAAAAGAATGGCTACTATATTTTGCAGATAAGCAGAATCAAGAAGCCAGCGGCGAAAGAGAGACAAATCAGTTTGGGAATGGGAAAATATGTAATGCTGATCCAGTCAAGATAAAAGCGAGGATAAAAACTGAAGAAATTGGGAATTTTGATACGGACCATAACAAAAGAGAAATGCCAGGACCGACAGTCACTCATTAATTAAGCGAACAAAAAGACACTAGCTTAACCCGGGTGGTGTTTGACAGGAATCTTCGCCGTTGTGACTTAAAAAAGGAAACCAGTATTGGCACGCGAACCAAGCTCGCAACTTGTACACACCTTTTACTGAAATCTACCGAAAGCAAACGCGTTCTATCAGATCTGAGCTGACTCTCAAAGAATCGAATCTGATCTTGATGAGAATAGTGTTCGTCTCATGAGATTCTCTCCATTCGCATCATTCATACCACCATTCTTTCTACGGCTAGCAACATGAGAAACACCAACCGTTTTATTCCGGGCCATGGAGATGACACGTTGACGAACACGTACGCGATATCGATGGACACAAGATGTTCGAGATTTTCCGAACCGCCAACTCGCCGACATTATCGCAAAACGGATGCACCAGCGAGCAGTGGAATAAGACGTGCTCAGACATTTAATCACTCACGATCGCACCACGACCACACCGGTGACAATTGGAAATTTCTGCCAAGCCCGCCTTGAAATTCATGTCATTGTCATGCAGCACATTTCGAATCAATCCCCAGGTAAGTGAAAACTGTGGATTACTGAGTTATTCTGTCGCTGGCCTCCATGACCAGAAAGAGCGCAACTCGTCCACTAATAAGCCGATCTGCATAAGTATACCCACCTACAATGTCCTTCTAGCCAGTGAAAGGTCACTGGACCGAGAAATCATACGCAAGGACTGACGACACTCGCTGAGGGAAGCCATCTGATGCCGGGGCTTACGACGTCACTAAGTCCCGAGATGGAAAGGAGTGATAATAAGTTTAGGGAAGGCGTCCCTAACACACCTCGCCTTCGACCAGTTCTACTCCAGCTGAAGGATCGGCCCGAACGACACTCCAAAAATGCAGACGGGGCCGTCAGTCCAAATGAAGGAGCCCGGGAGAGCAATGCCTTTCCAAGAACACAACCGCAAGCCGAAAGTTTTTTTGCTGTTAATCTTGGCCCCCGTCACCGTGATACTGCAAAAGTAGCCGACCGCTTTACGTTCACCTGTACCACCGCACGATACAGCAAGCTAATGATGAATGTATTGATCGGAATCTTGTCGTATTTCTTCTTTGCGCAATTCTGCATAAATGTTCAAGGCTTCGTTCGACATTTTTGTTAACCCAGTCCTAAAATATACGAAATGTAATATGTGAAAAAGGAAAAAAAATGGATAAAACGGAATTAGCGTAATAATCTTTTTCTTTTAATGATGCGTATTTTTTTAAGCTAATGACATAATTCAGATAAATGGCACCATTATTTGGCCGAATGACTCCCTATTAAACAGATATTGTATCTATCTTTAGATATGATACACCGCTAAAGAAAAAGACGGAGAGATTCCGTTGGAAGATTGGATATATTGATGAATTATTCAAAATTATCATCACTTTGTATTTCAACAATGGTAACATCTCTTGAAAAAGTAAAAATTGACAAAATCGAGTGACATTTTTATTTCGTGAGAGGTAAAATTGTAGATGGTTACTTAAATATACGTTGATATAAATATGTAATTAAAAATAATTTATTGCATGCTAGGGATATTTTCACAGACAGGTAAAACTTCCCCAGAATGTCGAACATTTGTTCTAAACAAAAAAAAAAAAAATATATGCAAATCTCAGTTGAATAAGTTACTTAAAAAAAAGCAAACATAAAAGAAATGATACATGATGAAAATACTTTACTGCATTAGTTTATGGTAAATAAGATTTCCAAGGGTTATAGTTAAGGTTGAGGTTTTTAATATCTATTAAAATAATTGATATTTTCTAATTGTAGAAAATTTCTTGAACATTTATAAAACTTCTGCACCACCCCCAATCTCTAAAGCTGAGCCTTGAAAATTAGATTTCCCGCAAATTAGACTTTTCCTACTTCTATTAATAACCACATACGCTACCGACTACTTTCAGTACTATTTATGGAATAAATATTTTTTGTTGATGAAAATTTTATTTTATAAATCTATAGTTTGTAGAGTAGAAAAAGGCATTTTTAACTAGCGTATTTTTTTTCATTTTCGTATTTTTTAAAGGATTATCTTCTATACTTTTATTAGATTGGTGCAAAGATAATGTCGTTTTCTCACATATGTTACTATGTGAGAAAACGACATTATTTTTGCACCAACCTAATAGTTAATAATTTCAAACATTATGGGAAAAGTTGTTTTTATTTTTTGATTGGCATTTACAACTATCCCAGAAGTTAGAAACTAAACATATCGCCTTAGTTAAAAGAATATTTCGATAAAATAAGTCTTTTCCTTGAAAAATCGCATTCTTACAGATAACAATCGATTTGAAGAATAACACTTCCTACCCGGTAAAAAAAGTCACTTTGTGAATTCAGAAAAGAAAGCAGTTTTAAGTATGAGCAATAAGAAATTAAAAAAAAATCTCTAGGTGTAGTGTAAATAAAATATGCAATAGGACTCTTCTTTCTTTCTTTCTTTCTTTCTTTCCAATAAAAAAAAAATTTGCATACGATCTTATATCGTCTTTAACAGGTATTTTGATATAGAAATTAATTTCTTTCTTCAGAGCCCTTTCAACTACTTCATCACAGTTTATTAAATTCTTACGATCGTAAACAATTACCATTGTTTATCCTCGTTTACAAATTTTCCAATTTTGACATTTGATTAGATTTATTTGTATAAATTAGAACATTATTATATTTTAGACTCTAACTGTAGATATTTTCAACAGATCTCGAGTGAAAAGTGAATTACGGTATACTCACTCAATAGATCATAAACTCTGGAATCAGGTTTATGAATAGATCTACCGAACTGCCGAAAGTTACGCTCTTTTAACTTTCTAATAAGTTTTTTTACAGTATATGTATTACAAGTATGCGAATATAGTGACTTTGTGGAAGTTTGAGATATGTGCCATTCACTTCTCAAGCGGAATTGAAACCACTTCGAAATAATTTGCACTATACACAATAATTCTCTCCAAAAAGCACTATATGCATAGTCGGCATAGAAAAGGGGTTGAATTGTGTTTGTCAAAATATTAAGTTATGGAAACTTGATCTTAGTCAATCATGATTAATTATGCGCGACTGTTTTTATCCGGATTCTTTTGAGAACCGCGAAAAGATTTGACCATGAAACTAAGATCGATAATATATATATATATATATATATATATATATATATATATATATATATATATATATAATTATTCTCACAATAACATGAATATTAACCAATGGATGATGATAAAATTTTTACGATATACTTAAATTTATAATATAAATTTATCAATTCAATTTCAGTTTTAAATATCTGTTTTTATAGAAATATTTACTTGTAATAATCTAACTGGTGTGATATGATATTTTATTATGTTTGTTTATCATATTGCGAATAAATATATATATAATAGTGTCGGAGTTAGCTCCTCCTCAGCTCCTTAACCCTTCACCAGGGGTCTCTCTCCCCTGGCTATAAATACTGGCTGACCCTTCGCCTCGATCTCTTTTTTCCTCAGGCCTTGGGCCTTATACCACATCGCAGATGTGAGCTCTCACAGATACAGCGTTTCCCAAATTCTGGGAACACGCTAAGCACAATACACGTACGTACGAACACTCACTACAACACACACACATAATATTCACCACACGCACTCAATGTAACTGTCCATGAGTTTGTAACTTGTATTTGTTATTAATACACTAGCAACATGGCCCGGCGTTGCCCGTGCTTGATTCAAAAATCGTACGACTCATACAGCAATCGCTATCACTTGACTTAAAATATTTTTGCCCTTCCTTGCCTTTAAAGGAATGCACGTTTGCCGTGCTGATGTTGCTACATGCCTTGCTTCTTGCCTATCTCACACTGCGAATTTTTTCTAAGCTCTATACAAAACATTAAATCTGTTACGAAAAAAGAACTAAACAAAATGAACACAAAACGATCAGCTTTAAAAAAACTGGAAAAACCGAATGAAAAAAGAATGTTAACAACAAGTACTTTTTTACACCCAACCCAGTTCTGCGGAATCAGAATCAACGTTGAATTTAAGCAAGCGAATGAGCCAATTGGAGTAAAGTGCCATGCAGATTTAAATTTTTCCCACTTGTGACGAATGTAGCTATCGATTTTTTTTGCATGCTAATTAACATTCGTGTCAGTCAGCTGTTGGCTCTCACGCTGGCCAATAGAATCTTCCTATCTATTCGTGGCAGCCAGCTATAGGCTCTCACTCTGGCCAGTACAAAATGACCGCAAACTACATGAAAACTGCCGTAGAAGCATGAAAAAAATCGATTATTTCCACTATCGATGGGAGTTGGGAAATGCAAAGTCCGTCTTAGCTTTCCCGCTAACTTGGAGCATGTGGATGTAAATTTTGGTGCAAATCCGTGGAAAATTGCGGCCGTGCATTCGTCACACACACACACACACGCACACACAAACACACGCACACACAAACACACACACACATCCTGCCTTTTATAGATATAGATATATTTGTTTACATATATTTATAGTTCTTTTTTGTTTTCTTTGGACTTAATTAAAGTCCAATATTCTCATGTGCCTGGACCGGCTAGCAGGAAATTTTAACTCACATGGGTTCTTCAAATCTTCACCCCACGGTCCACTACAATAGTATAGTTATTCATAAACACTTTTAAATTTAAGATATATAAGTCATGAGTCATAAGGATGATATAACGTCAAAAGAGAAACAAGATGATGTAATGTTATTGAGTGATGTGAGCGCAAGGATGGAAATTGCAAAATGGCTAGATAGAGATTACAGAATAATAAGATAAGAAATTGAAATCATTGGCAAAAGAACACTTGACTTTTAAGAATGTCACAAAAAGGTTTTTGTTAAAAATTAAAAAGGGTAATAAGGAGGAAAAAGGAATTGACCAAAAAGAAAACATTTGCAGAAGCTGGTGTTGCAAAAACATAAATATTAAGAAAATTTGCTAAAAGCATGAAAACAACCAGACTAACAGGTTTAACTAAAATCACAAAGAGAAACATGCAATTTGTGCAAAGAAGTACGTGAATAATGATTTATCAACAGTTGCTTTAGTGATAAATGTAGAGGTACATTGAATGAATGCGGTGACTAAGCTAGTAGTTGGCGCCTTCGTAGAAACTGTCAACAAACAAGACTCAGAAGACAACAGAGGGCGGGTAGAGTAATGTTTTGAGTTAGTTTTTAAAGCAGTGAAAATAAAGTTTTTGATTTAATGCAATTATTGTAAATACTTGGAAAAGTACAATAATGCAAAAAGCGCTCCTACATATTCTGCAAAATTAACTATTGCCATAATACCAAAAGTTTTAAAACATCAATGGAATGTCTCCCAGCCTTTTCAGAAACTATTTCAATAGAAAGCTTGTGGTATATCCTCAAAAGCGATATATATGAAGATAGAAAACAATATTCAAGGAAGAAATGCTATCTGCAAAACAATATCAAGTGCAGTGATGCTAAATTGCTGTAAAGTTGAAGCAGCGGACAAGTTATTATCAATATAATTAACTTCAAAGCGGCGATTTTCGTAATTTTAAGAAATTTGTAAACAAAACAAATTTATCGATTTTAAAATTCTTCCCACAAAATATATATTTCTGACACGTTATTTGAATAAAATTACGAAATTAAACGTTAAATTAATCTGATTTGAAATAAATATTACTTACTTATAGCATAAAAAGTAATATGAAATCATTTCTTAACGATGGCTCCTATCTTTCTTTGATATTTATTGACGTATCGGCTAGATTTCGAGGTGATGACAAGTCTTATGGATGACCAGAATTAACATATATTTACGAAATCTAAGTGAATGCATTTTTTTTTGTTTTTAACTACTTAGTAATTTTTATAAACGAACGCATTTTCCGCAATTATCTAATATTTTATTGACTTTTATTTACCTTTCGAAGATACCTTATGCAAAAATAAAAAAAAATTAAAATACTATAAAATTTTCTGTAAACAGACATCACTCTTAGATCATGTGACCTTTTCATAATAATGTCACGTTTAGCCTTCCATAATTGAAAAAAGGGAATGAATTAAGTAAAAAATAAAAAAAATATAAAATTATTTTAAAAATAGAATAGTAAAACTACGTTTATTGATCTTTTCCATTTTGGATTCGTAAATTTCGTTTCCACTTAATTACTATATCACATCCAGGAAATAGCCCAATACAGAATTATACACGATTTTTAAACTATTATAAATTATTATAATTAAAATGTAAAAAATTCATGTAAAAATGCATTATTCATTAGAAAAAAATTATTTCTTCTGACAATACTGTCCTTAATATAACTTATTTGCAAAAGCAATTAAAAGCTTTTCTAATTAAATAATGTCACAGTTTTATTGCATTCATTATTTTTCAATTCAGAGCAGATTTTCAGTTAGAATAGTGAAAGTTTGAAAAAAAAAATTAGTTGATTTACATTCTTCAAGGAGTCCTAATTTTAACGAATAAAAAAATTCAGGAAATAGAAAGGTATTGTGCGAAATTTCATGAAATTTCATGTAAGTGGTGTAACATATGCAAAAAAAAATTTTTTCCAAAATTTTCTAAAAAAACTTCAAAAATAATTTCATTCATTTGTGAATAAACCGAGAAAATTTCATTAAAATCGGACAGTTTACAAGAATTTCCAAATCCATGTGTTTTCAGCTGACAAAATGTCACTGTAATTATGACGCCACCCCGATGACGTAAACATAACAAGATTTTAGCCAAATTTTCGAACGTGTTAGAAAGGATTAAAAAATTAAAAAAAACAATCAAAAATACTTTGGTCTTTCATCTTAATAACATAAACATTTTGACGATAAAGTTTTATTTTTATCAAGTTTGTGGCCTTTTTCGTTACGCTATGCTGATTTCCGTTAAAAAGTAGCGGTACCTAATATAAATTGAGATTAAAATTTTAAGAATCAGGCAAACAATGCCTTAATTAAATAAAGATGATTATAAAGTTCAAAATTAATATTTAAAATCATAAATAAAAAGACATCATGATTTTTTAATTGATATCAATTATAAAATGACTTCAATTTCCTTTGAATTAAATATTAGAAAAGCCAAATAATGAGACATACATTATATTAAAAAACTTTTTCAATATTTCTAATACAAAAATCTTAAATCAGAAAAATCTTTCCATTAAGTAAGTATATATATATATATATATATATATATATATATATATATATTAGGTTGGTGCAAAAATATTATCGTTTTTTGACGTTAAAAAATACGTCAAAAAACGATATTATTTTTTGCACCAACCTAATATATATATATATATATATATATATATATATATATATATATATATATATATCATTAAATATAACAGACAATAATGTCTATTATATATATATATTATATTCAATAAAGTTAAACCTGCTATAGTACAAAGATGTCCTGTATACCTGCGACTTCCTTGGTTAGGTAATATCAGTGATAGATATGCTAAGCAGGTTTTCTTAGCGGTTCGACATTGTTACTTTGCTGCTAACACTCCTGTAGTTTTTTCTACCAAGCCTATCCTTCCATGCATGAAGAAGGACGTTCTCCATCCACATCATAACTGTTCTTTAATTTATTCCTTTAAATGTAGTTTTGGCTCACACTACATAGGAAGAACGACTCAAAGGCTGGATGTCAGAATAAAGCAGCACATTCTAACGAAAATCCGCAATCTTAAGTACACTCCTTCAGACATTCTGACCAATATATATGGGTCTTCCATCGCAAAACACCTAATAAATAGCCATAATTGTGCCGCTAATTTCAGTGTGGACTCATTTACTATTCTTAGAAAGTCCGGTTCGAATTACCACTTGAAAATGTTGGAGGCCATTTATATTTTGTCTTTGAAGACTTCTCTGTGTAAACAGAAGGATTTCGTACTGGGCCTTCAACTAATTTCCATCTAAGCTATATTTTCCCCAATACATATTGTCCATCTTTTTTTAGTGATAATTCTATTATAATTTATTAATCTCGATTTGGCTCTGTTGAGCGAGGTCCAAAACCGGTTAGCTAGCTCGTTTTTTAGTTTTAGTTTTTATCTATTATCATCATGAGTGGTAATAAAAATAAATTTTGTCTTTTCATGGTGGTCATATATATATATATGGTGGACTCTGCTATCGTGAACGATAAATGAGTGTTAGCATTTGATGGTGCCTTTCGTTTTACACTTATGCATGCTAGCAGGGGCAATTATAGAGAAAATAAGGGAAAGATTATTTCATTTGTTCTTTCCTAAGTGTGATACTAGTCCAGCTTTGCTGCGGGCGACAAAGCCATACTGACAGATGAAATTTCTTAAAGCAGGATTTTGACGGAGCTGATCACGGTGTTTCAGTCTACGGTCTTCAAAGGTCTTTAACAACGAAACATGTCTTAGGTCACTCCTTTCGGTTTGATGCTTGGGCTTCCCAGGTTTTCAGATCAAACTTGAGACGTTTCAAGTTGTCTTTCAATTTGTCTTTGTAGTGTAAGAGTGGAAATCCAAATCGACGCTTGGAGTTTGGTAGCTGTCCATACGGCACTTTTTTTGGGAAGTCTATGCTCATCCATTCTCCCATATATATATATATATATATATATATATATATATATATATATATATATATATATATATTCCCATGAGTATTTCACTGTCTTCATCACCATCAACGATATGTTTTTATCCGATTCATTGTCCGAATAAGAAGACTTTGAACTTTGCAAAAGTATTGTGAAATTTCTCATCATACACACATTTATCAGCCTGAGCTTAAATGTCAAAATCTTATGAAATATGTAAAACTAGAATTCGTTACTAAAATAAAAATATTAAATTGCATTATTTTCTGTACGATCGGTTAAGTAATGATAAATCCTGTTTCAGTGTGCCGTCATATGAACAAATTATCCTGAAGCTTCTGCACCTGCCTAAATCTTTCGTCAACTACTTCCAAGATGTTGATATTTTGCAACTTAATTTTGAATGCATTTGAAAGGTATATATATATATATATATATATATATATATATATATATATATATATATATATATATATATATTGCCCATAGCCCCCGCAACCGTCGGTTTCGCTGGCGTCGGTGCGAGCACCGATCCATCTCAGTATAATTTTTCTCAGTTGTTACTCTGTCCTTTGACGGAGTTGCCCCTTCCCGAAGCTAAGGGAATCAATGAATGGTTTAAATACCCTAAAACCATCGTCTAAGACCTAGCACAAGCAAGACTTCAGACGGCAAGGACAATTTCAAGCCAGAACGCAAGACTCATAAGATTTATACCCTCCCTCATCGACAGAATGCAATCTTCTCGACTATTTTGTCGGTGGCATCTTGGAGTGGGAGGTGAACAGTAGGCCCTACAAAACCAAGGGGGCTCTCAATGCAGCCATCAGGGACGCCATGGCTAACATAGTCAGGGACGCCATCGCCAAAGCCTGTTTCAGCCACGGGTCACGCCTGGAGAAAGTGGTGTCCGACGATGGTGGCCACATCGAGTTATTTTTGTACCTTTTATATGTGCCAAACTGTGCATAAAGTTTTATTGAAATATATTGTTATATAAAAAAAAAACGCTGTTTTTATTATCCATTAATTTTGTCCGGATTTATCGGCGCCACAGACATATATATATATATATATATATATATATATATATATATATATATATATGTGTGTGTGTGTGTGTGTGTGTGTAAAACCTCACTCACTGCACCAGGGTTGGGATCCCCGGGACTGGGCGCCTTTCACTCCACTTCAGGGCAAAATTTAACTCCTGTGCCAAGTCAAGTTAATAGTCTGGTATTTCTTTTACTTCTGTCAACAGTGAGCAATGTTATTTACTAGAATGTATAAGAAATATATTTATTTCTATGAATATTCTAAATAATACGATTAATATGACAAGATACATCGACAGATAATCAACTTAAACTTTTTTATGCCGAAAAACAATATAAATAAATTGCACTTTAAAATATTGCCTTTATTATTCGATGTTTTATCTCCAGTCTAATTGTCATAATGACTAATTATCAACGTCACTATAATCAATTACAGCCTGAGTTAATCTCTGGACTAATGACAGTGCGAACTTAATTCTCTTTTGGGCTTTTGGGTTGAGTTCACAAATTCTCTTAATTTATTACGCAAAACCCATGTTCAACTGTTAAATTTTCGAAATTAAGTTTTTCTGAATGTCTTTTGTCTTTTTACCTCATCTTATTAATCGTGCGTAAAGTTATTGTACATTTTTATTATACATTCGAGAATTTATGAAGTAAATTATTTGGCTTTTAATCTTATTTCCTGGTTTTTACGAGGCAACATCATTTTACTAATATTTTAAGTCACGCAACAGCAAATATGCGGGTCTAAGTCCACAATAAATAACTCGAATTAATTCCATTTTTGTAAACTCGTAAAAACGACAACCATTTTTTTAAAAGAATACAGAGCGCTTGTAAAGGAATTGTTTTATTTGCCAGTAAGAAATTTTATCCTCTTTTCCTCACTAATAAATCATTTATTGTTATTGATTGCAAATAAAGATAAATATTTTTAGTGTTCATCTTTTGTCAAAAGTACCCATTTATTGGTATTTGGGATCATCATCATCATCATCATCATCATCATCATCATCATCATCCTTCTGAACAATAACAGAATCATTGACATCACTTAGTACATATGAACTCATGAGAACAATCAGAGTGCTGTGTTAATAGGTCGGCGTGTACTTTTGTGCATCGGACAAATATCAACAGGCACTTAAGTTTTCTCTTGAAGCAAACACTTTCTAGGTCATATAGACGAATGTACACCTACATACATGTGTTCCTATGTACACATGCATATACCAAATTTTTATTTTATTAAACTGGTAGTGAACACATCTGTGATGACGTGTGTTCACAGGCAATAAACGCTTCCTAGCAACTCCCGCTTGTATTGCGTTTATATAATCACGGAGATAACTCGATAGACTGAATTTAAACCGAACACCCCCACTTCTAAGATCACTTGGATGAATTTGAATATTAGAAGTTGACGCTGGCCAGATGCTTAATCTTAGAAAATTAAAAACAACTACAAAAAAAAAAAAAAAAAAGAAAAAAGTAAAAAAGGAGAAATCTCGAAAATTCGATTATTTATCTGAACTACTAAGCGGCAAACTGCTCTTGTTTTAAGGAGGTCAACCAAAGAATTATGTCGAACTAATTGGGTCATCTGACTTAAATCGACCGATCAAATATTCTGTCTGTTTGTCAGGGTTGGATTAACGCTAAAGTGAAGACACGATTTTAACAAACATTTTTGTTTGTGGTCCCTCATATATGACAGAAAAAAATGATAGATTTATCAGGTATACAGTAAAGTGGCAGGTTGACACAGTGTTCGACATGTTTCCACCAGAGTTTGAACAGCAAGTTAGCCTGAAATTTTGTTAGGAAAGTGAGTGGGGTCTTAGTGGTAGCCTCATAAAGGAACAAGAGAATGGGCAAAACATTTAGGCAGTCGGACCAGAGCGGCGACTAATACTACCACTGATATCATTCTTCAGACCAGCAATCATAGTCCCATTGATCAACTGAAGTAGATAAACCGTTAAAACGAAAGAATTCCGAACCAATCGCTGTTGAATATATTCAAAAACCTTTTAAGCTGTATCCACATAAAAACACACAAATATGAGACCTTGAAAATAGGATATAGTTAGTCAACTCAGAATCTCAGCTCGTCTATAATGATCTACTTCGAAGGACATTTAATCAAAGTGAAAAGCAAAATGGATAGAGATCAAAAGAATCAGTTACAATGGAAACTGTATTCGAAGTCAATAGGCTGATATTTCTTTTATTTCTATCAGCAGTAAGCAATGGCATTTACTAAAATATATGAACTTTATATAAGACATACAGAGTGCGATGGATAAATTGCCGTCTAAATTATGCAAAAATGAAAATAACACTGGCATCTGATTTTAACAGATACATTTACTAAAATTTTACAAAAATATTTTGAAATACGAAAGAGTAAATTTATTCAATAAAATCAATATTGGCTTCAAACACGACATCGGAATCTTCTGCAACTCTTCTAAACGGTCGCCTTGTTTAAGTTGGTGAATGCTGTCATAATCCTTGCCTAAAGTTCATCTTTGGTGCAACAAAATGTTTTGTTTGTCTCTCTCAAGTGCATCCCACAAATTGTCTGGGTTCTCTTGTTTGTGCGGCATGGTGCAGTTCTTTTTTTTTATCAGAACGCTCAGAGTGAGTTTTCCGCGCTGCTGTACCTTCGTAATCAACATTAAACTCATCCATCTCTTTCCGAATCTTCTGCACTATCCTTAAATTGACACCCAAGCACTCTGAAATGTTCGTATTGGAGATTCCGGCGCGAATGCAGCATACCGTTTCCAAATTTTTGGCAGAGTGAATTGCGTCATGGTGGTCTTTTTCTCACAAATGGTGACCAACTGACCTCACTATACTGTGCAGTCGACAAAATAGAAAACAATCAACGCGCATGCACGAAATTAAAAATATAAAATGGCGACAAATATACCCATCGTACCCATATCTATGAACATTCCAAATAATAAAATTGTTTAATATCACTAGATACGTCGACAGATAAGCAACTTACACACAACGTCACATACAAAAGCGTTGTTTTTAAAATGTGAATAAATAGGCGTTTATAATTTTAGCCCAGTAATTTGGAAAGTTATTGTGTAGTAATTCAACGTCCACGTTTTGTTATATTAAAAATCCGAACGTTCAAATTCCAAGCAATAATAAATAAAAATAAAGAAAACATAGGTATGCCTATTAAATAAATTATTTGTCCTTACAAAAATATGTGCCTGGATTCATATGAGTCAAAAATGAGTAAAAATAGTTTTTAATTGAGTTAAAGTCTTTGGGTAGTTGGTACACTGGAAATGTTGTAGTTTAGAAATGACTTTTAAATGGATTCGGTTGAAAAAAGACTTTTTCTGGACATAGCCGTATCTCTACTCTTTGAAAGTCGAAGTCTGTGGGTTTTTATAAGAAATGTTTTCCCAAAAGTAGGTTCCAGTCAAATCGAGTTTTAGTTTTCTTTGATTGATCAAATATTTCACTTGGTGATACTAATTTCTAACCTAAAGTCACTTTCATTTAAACGTTGTGGTTTACTGCTAAATCTTTTTGGCATGTTTTTAATATTGTCTGTTATTAGGTAGAAAATAAGGTTTGGGGGTGTTTTAATAAGGCTTGTATATAGGTATGTAAGTGTGTTGGAAAGAGGATATATTTCCTATAACTCTATTAATTAGGACAGTGACTAATTACCAATGCTACTATAACTCACTGCATGTGAGTACCTCATTATGACAGTCGGATTAATTTAAGCTAAGTAAATATCAACTCTAAAGCCAATGCAAAACCAAATCTATTTGGGGATTTTAACAACAATCTCTAAGTTTATAGACGAAAAAAACATTCTCAACAGTGACGGCTTCGAAATTAAATTTCTTAATCTCTTATCTTTCTAGCACCATCTTATTTATATTACTTTGTCAATTTTTTGTTATATATTCATGAATTTGTGATGTCTTTTTGTTTTTCTATCCAAATCCGTTATCTCATTTTCTGCTTTTTATAATGTAACTTTATTTTAATAAAGTTTTAAGCCACATATCTTCAAACAGATTTGTAAATAAAAATGCGAATTTTGGCTCACAACAAATGATTCGAATCAATTCCCTTTTGTGAAAGGCACCAGTTACTTAAAAAAGGCGCCAATTGCTTAAAACTAAAACAAATGATAAAAAATCCAAACGCTTGTCAATGAATTGTTTCATTTGCCTGAAGAAATTGCGTTCTGTTTTCCCCACTAATATATCAGTTATCGTTATTGATTATAAATAAAGATAAATATTGTTAGTGGCTATTTTTTGTCAAGCGCGCCCATTTATTGGGCGATTATCATTATCATCCTTTTAAACAATAACAGAAGCATTGGCATCACTTAGTACATACGAACTTATGAGAACAATCAGAGGACTGTGTTAATGGGTCAGCGTGTACTTTTGTGTATCGGACAAATATCAACAGGCACTTAACAAGTTTTCGCCATGCAACAAACACTTTCTAGGTCACATAGACGAAAGTACACCTACGTGCTTCTATGTACGCGTGTATATACGAAATTTTTATTTTTATTAAACTGACAGCGAACACATCTGTCTGCAAAATGATGACGTATTTTTACCCCATCACTGATGACGTGTGTTTACGGACAATAAACGCTTCCTAGCAACTCTCGCATGGTTTGCGTTTTGTGATTATATATTGATGAATTTGCGATGTCTTTTTTTTTCTATCTAAATCCGTTATCTCATTTTCTGCTTTTTATAATGTAACTTCATTAAAGTTTTAAGCCACATATCTTCAAACAGATTTCTGTAATGGTATCGTAATTGCTATCCGAAATATAGTTTCTTGATGTGTGATAGCTCTTTTTTTGTATCCATTGTTAGTGTTTTCGATCCTCAGTAGTTGCCTCATTATTGTACCACTTTACAAGATTATAGTTATCCATTATTTTGTGACTGTAATTTTTTTAAATAATTTTTTTATTTTCCCTCTTTCGGCATATCTCTCTCTTTGTGTTTCTACTTGTTATTAGGGTACTCTCTTTTCTGGGACAACCAGTACTGATACACTTACACGTGATTCAGAACTGTTTTGTGTTTCTGTGATGCAACGATTTTTCAAATCAGATAAGAAAATTAGCAAAAGAATCATCTCTGGATGGGTTTCAACTTTGGGTAAATGAAATTTACAGTGTTTACATTATTTACAACGCTTTTATTCACTGGACCATGTGTCCATGTAGATAAACGCGTTGGTTGGATCCAGTGACTTAACCAAAAAAGTTGTAAGTTCAATTCCTGACTACTGCAATGGGGAACAAAGACTTGGAGAGTTGAGTTAATGTAGGGACCTTCACCTAATTTTCGGTACATAAGGATTAAAATTAATTTAAAAAAAATGAAAAAAGCATTCTTGGAGATTTCATTTTAGAAATAATTGAAACCTTAATGATTAAATTTACTATTTCCAGTAAGTAAAATATTCTGGTGTATTTTAAATAAAAATTATATAGATTGGAATCTCAACTTTTCGGCCGATTTAAGAAAATTTTCTTAAAAGTAACCATTTTCTTAATTTTAAGAAATTTGTAAACAAAACAAAATTACCGATATTAAAAATTTTCCAAAAATAAAACAATATATTTGTGACATATCTGAATAAAATTAGCAAATTTAAAGTTAAGTTAATCTGATTTGAAACAAATATTACTTACTTATGGAATAAAAAAATATAGTATACAAACATTTCTTAACAACGAGTACTCTTTTTATCATGTCTTTATTGACATTATCGACGTAACCGATAAGTTACGATCTGATGACAGCTAGTATGGATGACCAGAATTAACATAAATTTACGAAATCTAAGTAATTTTTTTGAATTTTAAATTACCTAGTAATTTTTACAAATTAACATATTTTCAGCAATTATCTAATATTTTATTGACTTTTATTTACGCTTGAAAATACTTTACAAAAAATGATAAAATTCAAAATGGCATAAAATTTTCTTAGATTAATTTAAAAATTTAATAACTTACATAAAATACCATGATAGACGTAAAAATCAATAATTTATTAAATGTTACGGTATTTTATTTATTATTAATTGTTATCATGATGGTTATTTGATTATTAAATTTTTATTGTATTTTAAATTTTATTATTAATTACATAATGATCTTTTTAAGGATTATGTCATTTATAGGTTCCCATAGGTAGAAATTGGTAATACTTAAACACTATTTTTTTAAATTATTTTAAAAATATTGGGTTACGAAGAACTGTTATGAGCTTTTCAATTTTTGATTTTATAAATGTACTTTTCACTTAAGAATATCAATAAACCGCCGCTTTCAAGTAATGCAGAATTTTAAACGATTTTTTAATATTACAAATTATTTAATTAAAATTCTATAAAATATGAAAACAATACTTGTAAAAATTAATTATGCATTGAAAAAAATTCTTCTTAAGACAATAGCGTCCTTAATAAATCTTATTTATCAAAGCAATTAGAAGCTTTTTCTAATTAAATAATGTCGCAGTTTTATTGCATTTATTATTTTACAATTCAGAGCAGATTTTTGGTGAATGGCTTAAAGGTTTTACAAAAAAAAAAAGAAAAAAAAAATTGATGATTTACATTTTCCAAGGAGTCGTGCTTATAACGAATAAAACAATTCCCGCCATAAAATTTTAATTTCTCGAAATTTTATAATATTTATTTATAAATATTGTAAATAATTACAATACTTCATCTCAGAAATATAGACAGATGCAATTTACCTTTCCTGTCATAACACGAAATGCACTATTTGTTATTATATTGCATCGCATAAACACACACACACACACACACACACACACACACACACACACACACACACACACAGAATTATCATTAATGTGAAATAAATATATACACTGACAAACCAGATCATAATCGTCATCTGCTTATAAGTCGTTGCGCTTCTCTTAATAGAGATATAATCAGGAGTGGATTCTAAAAGAGATCCTTCCTCTGAGATTTGGTGTAGGATGTTAACAGCAAGTCCCTTTAAGTAGTAGAGGTTCTGCTTAGTGAATTTATTGGTCCAAGTAGAGAAAGGGGCTACTTTTCTTATTTCACATAGGAGATGCGAACGAAGTTTTTTCTCACTTCGGAATAGACCCAGCAACAATACTCTATACTTGGTCTGATTCTCATAAAGATAGAGTATGGCTGCATGAGTTCGATATTTCCTGGAGCGATGAAAAGAACCGACAAACCTACCAGCATCTTTAGCGATAGCACGTTTGGAGTCTGGAGTGAAATTTAGACCAAATACGTATTCGAAGCAATGAGCCTCATTGAGTGTATGTCCGCTCATCAGGATTAGGGTTTGTTGGGTGGTGATGAAACGTTCCTAATTTGTTTTGGAGGTATTGAATGTTTCAAGTCGGTCTTTCTCTCATTGAGCTGTGGCACTGGTCATGAAGATATCTGGAGGTACATCCATACACTGTAGTATCATCTGCATATATATTTACTAAAGATCTGAGGATGTTCTTAGATTGATAATCTCAAGCAGAAATAAGGAAGAATCGATAACAGAGCCTTAGGGAACGTCAGCATTAGACTATTGATTAACAACGATCTTGATAAACCTACTTGATAGGAAGTACTTGATAACTGAGAAGACCCAAAGAAAACAGAAAAATATGGATATGAATTAATACAGAAAATATCCCAAAAGCTCCAAGAATGCAAGATGAAAATGACTGCTTACCTTGTGTATTTGTGTGTGATATAAAAAATAGAAAAAGATAAACAAAGGAAAAGAGATACTTTTGTCATACAGATATGAACTTTTTATGGTGGAAATAGAATGTTTTCTTTCTTTCTGTTGTACGTGTATTACGATCACATTTTTTAATTTTATGGGTATACTTTTTCATCCGGGTGATTTGTTGTAGGCTTAAATTTTTCAATGAAATTTTGCCTTCATCGTTTAATTTTTTGTTTTAAGTAATTTGGGCAATTTATAAAGATTTTTCATAGAGAATGCCGCATCTTAAAACGTTGCTTCTCCGGAATTTAGTGAATTACTGAAGACAGAAGTTGTTATCTATGACTATATACCATGGATTATAATGTAAATGCAAGAGAAGCTTTATTAGCGACTATTTGATTTTGTAGCATACAGGAGCTTGGGGCGTTATTTATGCCTATGTAGCCACGTCATGCATGTACTGGAGCGGATTTTGGGATTAAAGTAAAAGAACCCCTGTCGAGTATATATTGGATTTTTAGGATTATTGGAATATATTATTGGATATATCAGATTTTTAGGATTATTGCAAGTAAAAAGCCAGAATGTGCGAATAACAGATTTTTAAGATGATCACGTAAAGTAGAAAGAGTGTCCAAACGCGAATAATGAAATTGTATCATTGCATTAGAAGTGATTTTTTGTTTGGATTGAACGAAATTGCAAAGAATTGCATCGGCAATGTCAAAATTTGCAATCTTACGCAGAGGAAATGATCGATAATTTTGTTGGTAATGTCTAGTTTAGTATTTTCCTCTACCAATTTTATGTACAATATTAAGTTTGACGTGTGTCAAGTCTAAGGATGGTCGCCATGTTAAAGTCAAGGTGATGAAATATCGAAATCAAATTTCACCAATCGAATGGGGACTATTTTACACAAAAGAGATATGCGTTAAAATATATCTTAATGAGCATTTGAGAAAAGAGATGGTGATGTATATTGCTGCTGGCGACGACCCTTATATATAAAAGTATATAAATAGCTTTATTGTTCGAGTTGCGGCAATTAGGCAGAGTGATGGAGAATCACAGAGGTTAGAATTGTGCACACAGGAATTGACGGAGACCGTAATTCAGCCTCTTTCACAGCTCAGGAATTGGACTGTTTTTATAACATTTGGACACCCACGTAACTTCACGTGGCTACGCCTTCTTCCGGTATGTCGCCTATACAATTTCTTGTGGCCATGCTTCTTCCGGAAATGTGCCCACGCAACTTCGTGTGGCCATGTCTCTTCCGGCATGCGCCCACTTCCTTCTGCTTAGGACACCTTTGCGTCTGTTTACTGAAGGCTCAGGACACCTGTGTGTCTTGTTTATTTTAGCCATTTCCTGTTTATGCTGTCACCCATTCCGATTTTTGCTCATTCTCTGCTGCAGCGGAAGTAAGGTCAAAGTTCTTCCTCAACCGATATTCAACAATGGGCGCTATGTCATGAAGGAACCGATTTTGCAATCTAGTGGTAGATCTTACAAGGCTGCTATGTGATCACGAGGGGATTAAGAAATTCACGTAGATCATAAAAAACGAATTAAGTAGCTGACTTACAAAACTTAAAACAAAATATATACTATTAATACGATCCCTATATAACATTCACGACCTAATAGGGAAGAATAATAGAAAAGTTTTATGTTTGACCCCAGAAGCCACCAACATATCCAAGAGATGTTGAGATCACCCAGGCGAAAGATTTTATGAAACACCTGCTACGTTAGCCAGTGTTTCTAGAAGTGGATTTTATTGTTATTGCTAAGAAGTTTGAAAACAGTATAAAAGTCAGTCAGTAAGGTTGACGTTTGTCAAGTCTAAGGATGGTCGCCATATTAAAGTCAAGGTGATGAAATATCGAAATCAAATTTCACCAGTCGAATGGTGAATATTTTTCCATTTTGGGTTGGAGGCAAAAAAGAAGAAAAAACTTAGTTCGTGTCATACATAAAAAAGAAGTAAAATTTGTATATCTTGACATGAAACCTAGAAGAAGAAAATAAAATGTAGGGAATGAGTAATATAATGTCGTTTTCTCACATATATTACTATGTGAGAAAACGACATTTTTTTTAAATATATTATTATTATTGCTTTCCTAGAATCCATTACTTTTCTCTTGTTCACACTTATTTCCCGACTCAGAAGCACAATCAACGTGTCATATCTCAAGAGACTGAAAATTGGTAAGACAATGATTGAATTTGACGTTTTTTCTTTCTGAAAGTGTTCGTTGAATCTCAGAGAATTCCGTACCTTGAAGAATGACTTGTTGCCAGATAATTTTTTTCTATTTTTCTAAAGATGGTTCTTTAGTTCCTAACATCATGTTTTCCTATTACATCACCAAAATAATGTGATCATGTCTTATCACCAAGGAGGAGGAATTTGTCCTTGGGTAATACGCGTATAATTCATTAATACTTAATGATACGAATGATTTTTCCTCTTGGCAATGACAATAAAAATAGAGTCATAAGTTGAAAGGATTGTCACATAAATTGGATGGTTTGGCCTATGAATTGTACTTGAGGCTGTCGCATATCTTTGTCCCGATTTTGACTGTGGTGTTCAACAACTGGTTCCAGCAGTGGTCCCTCAAAGACCGGTTCTCCAGGGGTGTCATCACGCTGTTGAAAAAGGGCAAGGGTGTTTGGGCGGGGGAAACTAGACGTTTACAGACCCATAACTCTGCTAAACACAGAGTTAAAGATTTTGGCCAAGATCCTGCAGGAGCGTTTTCAGTCAGTTGCCGAGTCTCTGTTAGGTCAGGAGCAGACCTGTTCTGTGAGGGGCCGAACAATTCAGAGCAACCTGCATCTGATCCGCACGATCATAGAGGGTGTAAAAGACGACGATGAGGTCGCGCTGATCAATTTAGATCAGTCCAAGGCATTTGATAGGGTTGACCATCGCTACCTTGCTGCTGTTCTGCAGGCCACCGGATTCGCACCCGACTTTTGTCGCTGGATTGGCCTTCTGTATAGCTCCCCCAGTGCTGTGGTACAGGTGAACGGTAACGGGGTTGTTCACTGTCGCCCCTACTTTATGCTTTGGCGTTGGAGAATCTCCTTCGCAGGCTGAGGGACAGGGCGTGCAGTCCGGCCCTACGCGGAATCGCCGTTCCTGGAGGGGCTCGTGCCAGGTTTCCGTGTACGCCGATGACGTATCTGCTTTCGTGTCGTCCCGCAGCGACATCGAGGCGGTACTGAAGACGCTTGATCGGTACGAAAAAGTGACAGGGGCCAAGAATAACTGCGACAAGTCGTCCGGCTTGCGGTTAGGTGCCTAGAAGGGGGTTGCTCTTCCGGGTCCCTTCGGTTGGACAGACGGTCCTGTCCGCATTCTTGGAGTGTGGTTTGGACCCGACTTCCAGCTGGAGAAAAATTGATCTGAAGTAAGAGCAAAGGTCGACGCGGCCGGTCAAACTTGGCGTCGACGGAGGTTGTCCGTGAAGGGCAGGGCGGAGGCGTGTGCCAATTACGTTTTGCCTCGTGTCCTTCATCGATTGTCCGTACTTCTTCTCTGTGACGACCATAGGAAGCCGATCGAGCGCTCGCTATCCTCCATTTTATGGAGGGGACACGGGAATCGGGTAGACAGACGAGTCTGCGTACAACGTCCGTGTCATGGGGGGCTGGGAATGCCACACTTGCCGAGCCACAAACTCGCCTCGAGGTTGACTTGGGCATTGACAGGAGATTCGATTATGACAGGGATTGTTAAGTACGCGTCCCCTTTCCTTACTATCAGTCCACCCATCTCGCGGGTCAAGCGCCGTCGTGGGCCCCGGGATCAATCGGATTTCCTTCGCGAGTGTCGAGCAGCCTTGTTGGTTGTTCTTCGGTCCCGTGACCTTTCTCAGCTTAGGAAGGTCTTCTATCGTCTTCTAGTGGAGGGGGTCACGAAGGATTACCTCCGTGAGCAGCGTGACCTGTCGGCGGAGAAGTCTCGCTCTTTCTGGTCTTGGGCTCCAGCGGCGGATTATCTCAGTAACTCTGAGTTTTCGCTTATATAGCGATTGGCTCGGAATCGGCTGCCTCTCAATGACAAGATCTTCATATGGGGCTTGGCGGATTTGCCAGACTGTGAACGGTGAGGCCTTGGCTTAGAGGAAACGGCTTCGCACGCCTTCTACCATTGCCCCCAGGTCCGCCCCTTATGGTACCATGTCGGCGAGGTGACGGCTCGTCTCGCTCCCGAAAGGCTCGAGCTCATTGATCGCGCATACGCGTGTGACAATGTGTATTCCGGGGCAAAATGAATAGTGTTTCTGACGCTGCTGGCCACGGCCCGAATAGTGATTTGGACGACGCGACAGGAGGAAATCTTGCGAGGCATCCGTCTTTCTCATCAGGATCTGATCCGATTCTTTGAGCATCAGCTCAAGATGAAGATTAGAACTGATAGAAAACGCGTGCATTCGGCAGTCTTCAGCGAAAGATTGGTGACTGAAGCGAGCTTGGTTCGTTTGAACGGGGCTAGCCTTGTTTTTCTCTTTTAGGTCAGCATACATCACATCGGGGTGGTTTCGTGTGATCCCTCCCCTTGGTTAGGTTAGACAAGCTTTGTGTACATAGTTAATGTGAGTAAATGTTATTTCCGGCTTGTTCCCGGGAGCCACTTTGGTTATGATCCAAGTCGAGATTCCCAACCTCCCCAGTTTGTTTTGGCCCCTTTTCATCTCGACTGGGTCAGCTTTTTATTTCCCATGTCCGTCTATATTTTCACTTTTCTCACACCCTTAGCGAGAGAACTTCTTGATTTTGTCCAATGGGCAGGATACATCGGCCTCTCATTTTGAGGGTTGGACGGGCCCTACTAATTTAATTTGATTTGTGTTGATATTTAGTTTATTATTGGGTTCATCTGCCTCCCCTCTCATTTTTCATCATAGAATTATAAGTATAATTAAAATTTGTATTGCATGGTGCGCGTTTTGTAGGTTCCCCTTGAGAGGATGTGATATTATGGTGTATGGAGGATTGATTGGTGATGAACGAGTTTTTGTGGTGAATGGGCAAATTGCAACGAGTGAATGGGTCGTGAATCGGATTAGCTAGGTATAAGATAGTGAAGACCAGCCTCAACCCCCCTTTTTCGGCCTTGTGTCACAATTGTATTTTGTATACAATAAATATGTTATAGTGGAACACGTCTATTCTATAGACTCTCCCACCTATATTAAGTAGGAGTAGTAAGAGTAACAAGTCAGTCAGTCGATGTCGGACGACCGTTAGTCGGATATTAAAGTATCAGTGACCACCACTACATTACTGCGTCATTACCTATAATATCAAGTTCCTAAAGTTTTGTATGTCGAACCTATTTTAGGACCGACAGTACAAATACAAGCCTCCACTGTGAAACCACTACATAACCTGCCTTTCGTACGTCATACAACATTTGGTGACCAGGATTCGAACTCATACGGAAGGAAAAAAAAAACTTTCGTTCGCCATACAACACTTGGCGACGGGGTATTCGGATTCATACGAAGGAAGAAAAATATTCGTACTCCATAACACACTTGCCCACGAGGATTCGAAATTCATAAGGTGGAAGAGGAAAAAAAATTTCATCCGCCATAACAAATTTGGCTACGAGTATTCAAACTCATACGGAGGAAAAAAAATTGCGTTAGCCACAGTATTATTCGGCGAAGGGATTCGGATTCATACGGTGGAAAAAAAAATTCGCACGCCACATTAATTGGTGACGAAATTCGTACTCATACGGAGGAAAAAGAAAAAAAAAACTTGCTCGTCACAATTTTCGGCAACAACATCTCGGATTCACATAAAAAAAAAAAAAAAGAAGAAAAACAAAAGAAAAAAATTGGCAAAGTTTTCGAAAGACAAGACGTCAACTTAGTGACGAAAAAAAATCAGTCGTATTCTCAACTGAGAAAAGAATTTTTTTTTCTCGATAAGACAGTTTGTTCAAATAGGTCACGAATTGGAAACACGTAGGACCCCCCCTATATTTAAGCATTGTGTAACCTTTTTGCAAAGATGGAGGAATGCAAAAATATATTCCAGGAATTTTTTAAGTTCCAGACGGAACAACAGATGACAATATTAGAGCAACAGAAAACATTCCAGATGCAACTACAGGGGGATACTTTTAATAGACAGATGCAGTTTCAACGAGAAATGGAACAGATGCATAAGGAGTTTCAAAACAAAATTCTGGAAATAACTGAGAAGAGGAAAGAGAAAAATCTACAAAATGATTCTTTCCCAGAGAATACAATATGGAATTCAATTGAAATATTCACGTACAGTCCGGATGAAGAGATAACTTTTGAGGAGTATTATAAAAAATATACGGACGTGTATAACGTGGACTGCCACTCGTGGTCTGAAGGAAAGAAGGTTAGACTTCTTTTAAGCAAGTTAGGAACTGGTGAGCATAAACTACATTTTACCGAAAAAAACTAGCGAGTCGACTTTTACCGAGGAGGTAAATATATTAAGTGAATTATTTAGTAAAAAGACATCTTTGTTTCACAAGAGGTGGAAATGTTTGAATCTGATGAAAGATGACGAACAAGACTATATAACGTACGCAGACAATGTGAATAAGCATTGTGAAGAATTCAAGCTAGCAGAGTTAAGCGCTGACAATTTTAAGTGCTTAGTGTTTGTTCAAGGGCTGGTATCGGAAAAAGACGCAGAGTTGAGGAAATTAGTAGTGTCAAAATTAGAAAACGAACCAATATAGGGTGATTGGCAGAAGACTGCACAAGATATGTTAGCGTAAAGAAAGATTCGAAAAAGATAGAACAGTCTGGCGTTTCGCACGTAAGGAAAATACGCTACAAAAATGAAAGTCAGTCCACCAAAAAGAATTCTAAAATTGCGGATTATCAAGCAAAAAGTGAAATACCAGAGAAAAATAAACAAAAACTTCCGAAGCCCTGTTTTTGCTTGCGGTGAACTTCACTGGTAGAGATATTGCAATTTTAGGAATAAAACATGTTTCAACTGTAAAAGAGTAGGTCATAAAAGCTCGCACTGCAGGTCAACAAATAAAGACAATAAAATAAGAAAATTAAAGTCCGACGAGGTGAACGATGGAATAACCAGAAAATTTGTTACCGTCGAAATAAGTAATAAAAAAAATAAAAATGCAACTCGACACTGGTTCCGAGCTATCTATCATAAATTTCCATATGTGAAAGAAGTTGGGGAAACCAACTTTAATGAAAACAAATAAAATCACGAGGTCAGTGACGGCAGAAAAAATACAATTTATTGGAGAATATGTTACAACCGTTACGTTAAATAAAAAATCGCGAAAAGCTAAACTATTTGTCATAGAAAATACCACGAACTTACTTGGTACGGATTGGATAACAGAATTCCAATTATGGGATCTACCGATAAATTCTTTCTGTTAAAAGGTAGATTTTTTAAACTACGAAGCCCAAAAATTAGTAAAGAAACTTAAGGGAAAATTTCCTACTATTTTTTCTCCAGGGTTGGGAACATGTACCAAGATGGAGGCAAAATTACAGCCAAAAGAAAACGCTCAGGCGGTATTCAAAAAGAAAAGGAATATGCTGTTTCCTTCAATTGAACAAATAGATAAAGAATTGGACAGATTAGAGAAAACCGGTGTATTTAAAAAAGTTGAATGTGTAACACCGGTGATATATGTGAGAAACAAGCTCCAGAAAGTAAAGATGAAGCCGACACCGAGAAAAACTGGGGAGCAAGTTACCCGCAGTCAAGAACATGCAGTATTATTAAATGATTTAAGTCAACTGAAGTCACTACAGAAAACGTTAAGAAGCACATGATCAACAAAAGGGAAACTAGATACTGAACAAATAGAACCACAAGAAGAACCTACAGAAACTGTGACTCCATCCTTAAGAAGCTCAAAGCGGAAGTTGTTTCTGGTAACACTATGGAGGTATAAAAAAAAATAGAAAAGCGGATTGGCTATATGATGTACTTGGTGAAAGGCGAAAAATTCACGTGCAGTAACCAGACCAGACGACGTTTTTCAGACGTAGGTGACAGCGTTCCCGCGGAAAAAACGCCGATGGAAGTGATTTTCAATACGTTTGATTTAACAACGCCTGCAACAATTTTACCTGAGGTAAGCCGATCCAGAAGAAAAAAGAAAGGCAACTGATCATTTAAAAGTGGATAAAAAAAGGTAGGAAATACGCTACAATGTTGCTAAAAAAATGAATTTCTTTTGTTGTTTTTTCTTCATATTTTCTGTAAAAATTGAAAAATAAATAAAGAAAACCGTTTACTCCTACGGAGTAAAGTTTTAGCGGGGGTTTTATAGTGGAACACACCTATTCTATAGTTAATAGACTCTCCCACCTATAATAACTAGGAGTAGTAAGAGTAACAAGTCAGTCGCGGGGTTGGTCAGTCAGTCGATGTCGGACGCCCCTTAGTCAGATATTAAAGTATCAGCGACCACCACTAGATTGCTGCGTCATTACCTATTATATCAAGTTCCTAACGTTTTGTACCTCGAACCTATTTAGGACGGACTTAGTACAAATACAAGCCTCCACTGTGAAACCACTACATAACAAAATAACAGTAACGTAGAGACATGAGTTTTTCCTTGATGCGTGTTAATGTGAGTTGGTGATTCTTTCGAATAGCAAAATTAGTAGATGGTATATCCAGGAATGAACTGTTCACCTGAACTTACTTTTACTGAAATTACTTTTACTTACTGTGTTGATGCCTAATTTGAAACGAATCTGTTCGCAGGACACAGGATCAGTTTATATTTTCTTTTTATTTTAACGCTTTCATGTTTTGAACTCTGAAGATCTTCAAAACGAAAAAAAATGAGAAAATCAAACTTGTGAGGTTTCAATTGTTTCTTCTACATATTAGAATTCCAGGTACTTCAGCTGAACTACTGTTATCTGTTCAATCATTGAACCATGTAATATGTCGACGTAATCTTACTGAATTCTGAACGCAGCAAGATGTGGCACAAGGCCGTGTTTAAAGTGGGGTATCCGAGCCTGTAGGCTCGGGCAAAAATTCCCTATAGACCACGTAAAAACGGAGTCAGTTTCCCGAGACGAGACTCTGTCCTTCGCTGAATTAAATTTTACTGGTAGTTAATTCTATACATATCTAGACCTCAATTGATTTATGTCTTCTGTGTTGAAATCGTCCACATTCGACAATGTACATCATACTACCAAGGCGTCGAATAATTTTTCCTTCCTGACAATTTTCCTTTCCGACCTTAAAGCAGTAATTTCTCAAAAATGGATCTAACTTTCCTAGCAAACATGAGCTCTGTAGGTGAAATTTTCGCGATGACGTTTGCATTTGACGTCATTTGATATACACTCAAAATTCTTGTTTCTTCAGCTTCCAAGACTTTAGCTTTTCTTAATCTTTTGAAGATTTCAATAAACCGCTCAGCTTGACCATTCTATCACGTATGATAAATCGGTGTTGTCAAATGTACAAACGCGTAGGCCATTTTGTAAAACTGTCGACCACAGTTAAATAGTATGAACCGTTTAGTGGTTCAGCAAATTCATATGTAGTTTTGCCCACGGTTTATCAGTGCTTGGCCATGCCTGGTAATTTATAGGTGGCGATTTTACTGCTGAATTACAATCATTACATTTTCTAACTGTATTTTGAATATCTTTGTCCAACTTTGTCCAATAAACGTAGCTTCTGATCAGGGACTCCATCCTCACTATTCCCGGATGTCCTACATGGAATTGTTTCAAAATCCTTTTTTGTAGTGATAACGGAATTACTACTCTTTTTGCGTACAAAAGTACTTAATCACAAATAGAAAATTCTGTATTATTGCTTACAGGTTTAATTTTAGTTTTACTTCATTTCGACTTAACGTCATTCATAGATTTTGTTTTTAATAAATGTATCCTTTTTAGAATGAATTATGATATCGCTCATCGTAAGCGTTTATTCTTTAATAGTGTTATACACCAGGCTTTTAATATCGCTTTTGGATCCCAGCAAAGCAATCACAGTGTTTTCAAAATCTCGTTTAGATTTCGTTATAAATCTGCACAAGCCATCTGCGTGTAACAATTTTTTTGAACGATAGAAATTCCATTTTGAAATCATAGTTCAATAAAATCGTAGCCCAACGCTGTAGTCTTTTTGCAGTATGTATGAGAATCCCCTTTTTTTAGAACCAAATATACTTAATAATGAACGATGATCAGTTTGCAGTATGAATTTTCTTCTTAATATCGTCCCGTGAAAGTTCTTTGCAGAAAAATTATAGCAAGTGCTACCTTTGCAATTTGACTGTACCATTTTTCCGTATTTGTCAAACTTCTTGAAGCGTAGGCGACTGCTTTCACTGTATCGCCTTCGAATTTATGGCCTATTACCGCTCCTATGCCGTATTCGCTACTATTATGTGTCGCTAATGTGTCAGCGATAGTTAGTAGATTTTTAACTTAATTTATTAAGTTAGTAGTTTTTAATTCCTTCCAAAGCTGTTTGTATTCCGCGGACCAATTCCATTTCGTACCCTTCTTAAGTAAATTATTCAGAGGTGATCGCAATTTGTCCATAATTGGTACATAAACATTATAATAATTAGCTAATCCGAGAAATAATTGTAGGGTCACCAAATTTGTCGGGGGAGACATGTCTTTAATGGACTAGTGGGGTCTGGTCTTCTTCCTTTTTTGTCGATTATCTGGCCTAAATATTTAGCATTTATTCATAAAGAACTGACATTTCATTGAGTTTGAAACCGTAATCCTGCAGTCTCTGGAATACTTTCTGTATCAGCTCTACGTACTTTATTTTTGTAGCGATCTTAAGAAATATCATTCATGTAAGCGAGGGTACCGTCTAGTCCAGCCAACATCGTATCCATTATTTTCTGGAAAATACCTGGGGCTACTTTTACACCGAAGGGTAATCTTCTAAACTTGTAGAGTACTTTATGTGTATTAATAATCAAATGCTTCTGGCATGCCTCATCTACTTCGATTTGAAAATATTCCTCAGGCAGGTCAATTTTTGAAAAGAAATTACCCCCATTTAATTTGGCAAATATATCCTCTGGAGTTGGTAAGGGATATACATGTGGTAAGAGGCAGTCATTCAACCCAGTCGAAAAATCTGTACATAAACGAATCTTATTATTTTTCAATCTAATATAAACCTCTAGTGTGGCTCATTCTGAATAATCTATTTTTGAATAACTCCGCGGTTTTCTAACCTATCAAGTTCGGTGTCAATAGACTCAAACGCAGAAAAGATTATCTTTCTTTTAGGCTTAAAAACTAGTATCACATTTTCTTTTAATTTGAAAAATACCTTTGATTTTGTACATTTTCACAAATCCTCTGAGAAAATATTCATGAATTTTTTTTAGGTTACTCAGTGTTTCATTAGTTGTGATCTTTTTCTCTGATGAACAATTAATTTTTTCAAAGGATAAATTAACCGGACAGTTTCATAGTTCAATTAATTTTAGTCACTCGAAGCCTAGTAAATTCGAGTTGGAATTTTTTAATACGTAAACACCTGCTCTTTTAGTTTTACCCGCAATAGCGATGTTACACGTAATTTTTTCTAGAAATATTAATTTATTTCCTAATATTCCTCTTGCAACTTTGTCAATTTTTTCAAGTTAGGCTTGTCAATTCTGTTCCAAGTTTGTTCATCAATAATTGCAATATCGCTACCAGTGTCCAAATGAAATTTCACCGTAGCATTATTGATTTTTATTGTAACTATTTTTTTTTATTTGAACTTTTCAGTTGTTTAGCTGGTAACACTAGTTTCAGCAAGTTAATTTGTGTATTTGTTTGCTTTTCGACTTGCATTAGCTTCGTTTGTGATCTGTTTTTCCATAATTAAAACATTTTCGTTTTAAATGGACAGTCCTTTCTAAAATAAAGCATACCACATTCATAGTATGGGTTAAGTTTGGCAGTATTTTTATTTCCGATTTTTTCTTTTGGTACTACTGTCATTTTTTCGAGCTACTTGTACTTCTGGCATATTATTGGGTTGGTGCAAAAATAATGACGTTTTTTTTAACGTCAAAAACGTCATTATTTTTGCACCAGCCTAATATTTTGTTCGATTTTCGCCGTATCGTGCCAATTGACATTTTTTTCCACTATCTGTCTGTATCGTTAACTTTGAGACCTGTTCAAGTTTTGTAAGGATTCGAGAGTGTATTTCCGTACTGTTGCTTGATGTTAGACATTTTAGACATTTAAATCTGCCTGGAGATAGTTCGTCCAGTTTAAATTTCTGATATTCACGGTTGATTTTACCGGCATATGTGATATCTTCGTCCATAGTAAGGTTCATGCACTGCGGACGTATATAAAAAGTGAATGCTTTTCACCAAAGATTTTTTATAACATCGACATTGTTTCCTTAAATTACACTTTTTCTGGAGTATTCGGCAAAATGAAATTCAGATAATTTTCATGTTCAGCGGAGCACAATTTTTGTAACAGAAGACGTACATTATTTTCATCCTCCCATCCTTGACATTCTTCTCTGAAAATGGCCCCGTACCTTGTGAAGTACGATGGGGATATAATGTTTTCTTGTGGGACGTAAGTGAATTTATTAATTGAGTTAGCGACTGAGTCCGGCGAAAATAACACTGACGCATTGTCTGTTCCTTGCTTTTCCAGGATTGCCTTCAACTGTTCTCGATATTCAATCCACCCCCGCTGCATTTGTTGTAATAATTTCTGATTATCTTCACTTCTTCCTAGTATATTATTTTCGTACAAGTAATCCTGAACTAAGAAGAAAACGTTGTTTTTCCTAATAGCAGTATGTCATACACCCTTAGAATTTATCGACTTCCGCGTTGCCCTATGAATATACACGAAATCCACAAAATTCTTTCCCGTGAATTTTGAATTTTCTTCGCTAGTTATTTATGCAAACGAGAGAGATTTTTTTCCTTTTCGAGTGAATTCGAATCCTCGTCGCCACTATTATGTCTTCATTCCACTGAATGAAGATAAAACAATCATGAAATATGTCACTTGGAGTCGACGTAGTCTTACTGAATTCTGCAGTAAGAATATAAGGCTCGCTCCCGTCTAGCCTTCTCCTGATGATTCTCTGTGTCAATATATAGTCATATTCTGGAGAGATGTATTCATCTCCACAATAACTACATGTAAGTTTCAACATGCAAAATCAGAATAAAGAATTTAATGACATAAACTTCATGTACGGCGGACCATGTTTCTTTATAACCAGTTCGTTTGAAATGGTGTTTTCAAGCAAGTGGTGATCTTATTCTGCTTGGTCTACCTTTAGGAACTTGAGGAACGTTCTTCAGCTTAACCCATGCCATCCCAGTATAGGTGGGTCTTTATAAATGTTACGTATCTGGTATTGCTCAGAAGTTCCCTGGGCTGCTCAAGTTCATGCATCATAACATAGTAACAATGCATTAAATCATAACAAAGATCTACTCTCAAAACTCATTTTAGAAAGTTTTCAGATGATATTTATGAAAAAATCATTTGGTGAAAGCATCAGTTTTTTTTTTTTATTTTAAGCAACTTTAGGCTATTCTGAATTTAGTAATAAAAATTCATGTAGTTAATGTAACGGTTATCGGCATAGAAAGTGGATTTGGCGAGCCGAGTTAAAATTCTAGTCTAGTGTGTTGCATCAATTTTCGCATTAATGCTCTTGGGAAAGGCATGGATTCTTTAGCCATGAATGGCAACTAGTCTAAAGAAAGGACTATTCTGAATTCAAACCATAGAACAATCAACGGGACCGCCATGTAGCTATTTTACCTAAAATGTTACGCTATAGAGTGCTATGGTCATTTACGCCCTGAATGGACATAGCACTTAAAATGCGTAATTAGTAAAATAACGATCAGCACAAAAGGAGAATATTAAAAATATTAAATTAGATCAAATAAATTGTCATCTTTTTCAATTGATACGAGTAATATTAACCCAAGAAAACCTAAAAAAAACTAACAGTATGATATAAAATAGCAATTTCAAATTAAAATATTTCCTTTTGAGGAAATGAATAAAACATGATAATTTCTTCAAACATAAAAATGAGGTTGCAGTTCTGTTAGTGGAGTAATTTCTATTGGTGACAATGGTTGATGTTCAAACCTAGGTAAAAGCTAGTGTTTTTCAAAGTAGACAGGCACTTGGAAGATTTGCCAAACATGATTTTACTATTATGCAATGTCCTTCCCAGTTTAAACGTGTGCCAGACGAAACTAAGCTTAGTAATTCTTTACATAACTGAATAAGTGAAATACCTCCTCAAGGAATGCAATTCGAGTCGAGGCTGTTCGCAAGACGGCAGGAGAACGAATAGACGAGAAACAACTTCGCCTCAGCAGCTGAGTTCTTGAATTTCGTTGGACGTGAAAACAAGAGGAATTCATTAGTTCACTTGCACCGAAACATATATGACGCACTTCTTTGCCACTTGCTTTAATGGTTCAAGCAGCAATTGCGGGCGAAGGGCGGGAGATCTCGTTCCAAATAGTTATGATATGCCTATATATACGCATAAAGAGAAGAAAAAGTATTAAATTTTCAAACAAGAAACTAAGATTTTTTTCTCTTCCTTATTTAATTACTTGCAATATTCAGAATCGAATAACAACAGGTCCGAGGTTTCCAGGTTTAATAACTATTATTATCTAAGTTTATGCAATTATCAATCTCCTTCCTTTTTCATTCATAAGAAACCATCTTCCAAGCAGCTCTGATTCCACTGACTGCTTTGATTTTATAGAGAAAGTGGAGCGACATCAAAACCACATGTTTTTGGTGAAGACTTCAAAATTAGCTCATTTCAAATTTCGTTGTTCTTACACTATGCTTTGTGTGTGTATAAGCACGTATGTGAAGAAATGGGTATAGAAAATTAAAATATACCGTACCCAACTCTAAAAGAATCTTCTAACAGAAGACAGAGATTTTGTTTTCCATGTAGAGGCCAGTGTACAGAGGATAAGGGGGTAAGTTGATGACATAGGTGTACATATTTGGAATAAGAATGATCTTGGACAAAATGTCTCCATGAAGTAGAACTTACAATAACATTTCCAAAATAGAAATATGGCCTGGAATTAGAATAAGAGTAGTGACAGCACCTACCCTGAATCCATTAAAAAATTCAGAATGTTGATGTGATAACTTCTAAATACTTCAGATACCTTAACGTATGAATCCATTATCACAAACTGAGTACAATTGAGAACACCATAAAATACGACAATAACAAAATATTGACTCGAAAACCGGAATAATGTTCTTAAATTAACTCATCATAAGTAGAATTTCATATGGATTTCATACATGGATTTCATCTCGGTCAAAAATGTCAAAACTATCACCTGTATGCAACAGATTTCCCAGATCAGTGATTAAAATGACTTGAAACGAATAAATTCTTTAAATCTTAAAGAGGATGATCCTTTATCAGACTCTACTGAGTAGTCCTACTCAGTCACAAAGAACTATACCAAGTAGCAAAAACCGCATGACCTGAAGACATCTAACAGCAGCAGAACAAAAATGGTAGCATATGCAAGTGTTGGATTGGATCAACTATTGGGTTGGGCCAAATGTCCGTAGCATTTTAAGTCCATTAGGAAGATCGTTCAAAAAGTTCTAAGCCTCCAGAAAGAAGAGCCATAACTGAACATTTTTGTTGTGGTAACACATTACCACCTCTTCTAAAACTAGAAAAACTAATTCAGATTATTCTCGTCAAAATTTTTGTGCAGGTGAGACCCACACAAAGGTGAGAGGTGTGCGACAAATCTAAAAATGAACAAAACAGAGACCCGAGCAGTCATAAAACATCTGCAAATGAAAGGTATAACACACTAGAAAACCCATGAGGACATGGTACAGACACTTGCTGATCCCCCCTCCCCTTCCTAAGTAACTGAAGAGGTGGGCTACGGCATTCAATCGGAGTAGGGACAGCACAGAAGATAACGTTGGGTCAAGTCGTTCAAGAACTTCAACCACTGATGAATAAGCTGATGCCATTCACCGTATGGTTTTGGATGACAAACGTCTTACTGTTTAGTAGATAGCTAAATCCAAAGGCATTAGTTCTGGTTTGGTCCATACTGTTTAAAGATTTTGAGGATGAGCAAGCTGTCTGCAAGATACGTCCCAAGAATACTGACACCAGAAAAGAAGCTGAAAAGGGTTAATATTTCCAGGGTATTTCTGACTCGATTCTAGGTTAGCCCTGAGAATTTTCACACAAGATTAGTAACTCAAGATAAAACCTGGGTTCACCACTTCGAACCTGAATGAAAACAAACAGTGGAAACACTCTGGCTCTTCACCCACGAAGAAGTCCAAGCTGGCAGCGGCAAGGTGATAGCTTGTTTTTTTATTCTGAAGACGTAATTATGATAGACTACATGGAAAAGGGGAAAAAAATTTAATGAACAGTACTATGCATCAACATTACGACAACTGAAGAAGTAATTAAGTCGAAACGTAGAGGGAAGCTGAGGGCAGGCGTGCTTTTGCTTCAGGATAACGCGCACGTTCACACTGCTCAGGTTGCAGTAGCTGAATTAGTCAACAGTAGATTTGAATTGCTACCCCATCCCTCTTACTCAGACACAGCTCAGGCATCAGCTCTCAACTTGGTATCTATGCTGATGACACAACATTTATTCCTGCCTTGATAGTAAGTCTAATCATTTAGATAATGCCAAATTGTCAGTTGATGCCATAAACGTCCTTCGTTGTGTTGTTAACTGAGGCAAAGGATGGCTTGTTAACGGCTCAAGAACAACTCACTATTAATCATCTGAGAAGCTCCTTTCTGCCTTGCATCAGCATGGCTGATGCTAACCTCCAGGAGTATAATTCTTTACGCCTTTATCTTCTCGACTGACACGAAGGAAAAAGATTATCTTGAATCCATTGTTAAGTGAGCTGCTAAAAATGTTGGTTCACTGTGTCGTGCTAGACAATTTTTATCTCTAGAATCTATCTTGCATATCTGTAAGTCTACGAATCGTCCATGTTTCGAATATTGCTGCCACATATGGTTCGGTGCTCCTGTTATATATTTAGGGATCCTTGATAAAATCCAAAGAAAAATCAGCAGTATTTTTGGTCTTGACCTGGCGTCTCGGCTTCAGTCACTTTCCCTCCACTGTAGAGTTACCTCCCTTTACCCTTTTTATAAATGCTTTCATGGTAATTATTTAGATGAGCTCTTCGCTATGGTACTTAGACTTTATGAATTTAAGCGCAGTGCCAGACTGGCCTTGAGGTCTCATCAATTCATAGTCGATATAGCTAGATGTAACAGTGCTAATAGTTTTTTCTCGTACTTCTCGCTTATAGAATTCTGTTCCGGCTCCATGCTTTCCAATCAACTTCATTAATCTTCAAAAATTTAAATGCAATGTCAATCGCTATCTACTGTCTTCCTGATTACTCTTCTATTGATCTCACTCCTTAATAATGTTTCTATTTTCTATTTCTTTCACATCCAGTAAGCCCTTTGTATCTTAGTGGCTTTACTGCCTTGAATTGGATGAACTCGATTAAAAAAATGTGATATTGTTTTCTTGCCATTATAGAAATCTAATTTTATATTCAGTATAACTTTGGTGTAGATAAAGGTCATTATGGAGCAATATCTACCATAGAGCAAGAATGAATTGATCTAACGATAACATGAAAGACTAAGCAAGACTACAATCAACTAGAAAACAAATGATCAAAGTAATACGACAATAACACAAAAAAATAAGCTGAGCAACCATCTACCATAGAAAAGGAATCAGACCGATTCAATAATAGCAAAAATGTTTAGTGAGAGCACTATTTCCTATAGACAATAAATTAAATTGATAGACGTTAATCTGGTCCGTCATCTGCTATAGGTACTTCCATTTTTCCGCGGGAAAACAGCATAGCGTAATGAAAAAGGCCACAAACATAAAAAAGTATTATTATTAAAATGTTTATGTTATTACTAAGATGAAAGAAAGAATTTAAAAAAAATTATTTATTAATCCTTTCTTTGTTTTGTTTACGTCATCGGGGTGGCATAACAATGACATTGACTTTTTTGCCCTGTTTTCCGTTGAAAACACATTGATTTGGAAATTCTTGTAAAAATCAAATAATGGTGCGATTTTGATGAAATTTTCAGGACTTATCCGCAAATGAATGAAATTATTTTTGAATTTATTTTTTAGAAAATTTTGGTAAAAATTATTTTTCTTACATATATTCCCCGCCACTTACTTAATTTCATGAAATTTCACAAAAACTTTCTGTTTCCTGAAGTTATTTATTCGTTAAATGTAGGACTCCTTGGAGAATCTAAATCGCCTAATCTTTTTTTTTTCAAACTTGCACTATTCTAACTGAAAATCTGCTCTGAATTGAAAAATAATGAATGCAATAAAACTATGACATTATTCAATTAGAAAAGTTTTAATTGCTTTTGTAGATAAGTTATATTAAGTACATTATTGTCTGAAGAAATAAATTTTTTTCCGATGAATAATGAATTTTTACAAGATATTTTGCACTTTTTTAAAAATTTTAATTATAATAATTTAGAACATTTTAAAATCGTGTAAAATTCTGTATGGGCTATTTCCTGGATGTGATATAGTAATTAACTGGAAACGAAATTTACGAAACCAAAATTGAAAAGGTTAAACGTAGTTACACTATACTATTTTTTAAATAATATTTTCTTTTTTTTTTTATTTTACTTAATTTGTTCCCTATTTTCATCTATGAAATTACAAACGTGACATTATTATGAAATGGTTGCGTGATCTAAGAATTTTGTCTCTTTAAAGAGAAATTAATTTAAGAAAATTTTATAGTATTTTAATTTTTTTATTTTTGCGTAAAGCATCTTCGAAAGGTAGTTAAAATCCCCAAAAATGCGTTCCCTTAGATTTCGTAAATTTTATATCAATTCTAGCCAGCCATAGTAGCTGTCATCTCTTCGTCACTCGATCGGCTGTCCATTATTGCCTGAGATACGCTATGATAAGCAATCATTAAATAATAAATGATAACCAATCATTAAATAAATGGTTGCATGTTACTTTTTTATGCTATAAGTAAGTAATATTTATATCAAATCAGAGTAATTTAACTTTATATTTTCTAATTTTACTCAAATAACGTGTCAGAAATATATAATTTTTTGAAGAATTTTAAAATCGATGAATTTGTTTTGTTTACAAATTTCTTGAAATTAAGAAAATGGGCGCTTTTAAGAAAAATTTAAGAAATCGAAATTAAATTTGACATTTCAATCTGAAATACACCAGAATATTTTACTTACTGGAAATAGTTATCGACTGTCTGCTCGTATCAACAACAGATATGCCAGATATATCACTCGAAGTGTAGTACAGCTCAGACGAATGTAGGTTCAATAATGATTAACGGAGGTAATCGGTTGGACTAGTGGTGGTACTGAAATGTGTGATGGTCCTATTCTGCGCCTCACTCACCCCTCATCCAGTAGCTCGCTTACTATCTGCATTGATCTTACTTCTTTTCTCTTTCTTTAGAAGCTTGGACATACGTTGTATTGATTGTGTATTCTCTTCTTTCACTCAACTAATGCGAGGCGAATCTGCAGCATGCCACAACATTCGAAAAATCGTCTTGGTGCATTTTTAATTCGAGATCGTTTTTTTAGTTTTATTTGTTACAAATTGTTACAAATTTTCTCTTTCGAGACCCCAGAAGAAAAAAAATGTTTTTATTTTTTCACTTATTCTTTTAAAATTTCTTGGTTAAAGATGGAGTCAGGAGTACTATCCTTAAGGGGCAAATCGGAATGTAACCTACGGAAACTTTTGATCTACAAACACCATGATTCTTAATTGCTACTTCAAGCAGAGACCGTCCTGGGTATGACGATAAAATACATCCGCGTCCTGGGTAAGACAATAAACTGTGTCCAACAGGAAGGCCTCTGATCAGGAGGTTTTGAGGAGCGTGGAACCACCTCTTAATTGCTGGTGTTCTCAGGTCCATCCTGACCCGGGGTGGTAGCACCTGTTAGGGTCCCAACTATGGGCAAATAGTTAACACCGACACTGGCAATAAATTTTTAGAAAAAAATATTACCAGCAATATATTTTTGAAAAAAAATATTACCAACTATACATTTTTGAGGAAAAAATATTACCAGCAATACATTTTTCAAAAAAAAAAAAAAAAAAATTATTACCAGCAATAAAAATTTTGTCGACATTAAATAACTTATTGAGGTTGATATGCCGTAGAACAAAACGAATCAAATCAAGATCTCACCTGACAATAATAATAATTTGGTTTTTGGTTTTTAGCAACACAATCGTCAAACGAGAAAAACTCACTAATAACTTGTCCATAAATTAGATGTTGACATCGGAGCTATCTGATCACAAACTCTTTCTTTTTCTGATTATAAATTATAACAAATTAACGTACTGAAGAGTCATTTACTCTTCAAGTCGTTAAATTATTCTGGTTTATAAATTCTTGTTAATTTGTTCCCTGTTTTATTTAGCACAAATCTTAATTAGAAAAATCCCATAAAAAGCTTTTAATTTTTACATGGGTGTTACCTAGAAAGTAAAAGTTAAAATGCTGGAAACAACATTGTATGCTTTTGAACCATTCCAGCAAAGTGTTATAAGGAACATTTTTTTAGGATGATTCCTTGAGCTATAATAACTTTTGGCTTACTTCAGAATAAGGAGGCTATTAAGGTACCCTGTTAGTATCGAGCGCGTTAGTCTTTTTGCTGCAAACTAATTTAAGGGACGGTAAATTGTGATACAACACGAAAGAAACTAGTCTTTCTTCCAAAATGCATTTGGCTATAAAAGAAACAGGACTCATACACATTATGCTGCTGACCGCTGGTGTTTTTCTCTTCTTGTATATAGTATTACTATAGAAAGTATTCGGTTTTAAGAATTGCTTCCTATATTTATTTTTTGATATAGCACTAAAAATCTTTTCGAATAACTTCAAGTCTTGAAGATTTTATAAATATAAACCCCGTGAATGCCATAAAATTTTTGTTTGGTTTCTTAGTTTTAATTTGCTCCCGTCTGGTTTAAATAAAGTCAGTTAAATGCAGAAAAAGTAAACATTTTTACGTGATAAACAACAACAGTAAACGAAAAGTGAACAGTATTTTTCAATATAAAATAGAAACCTTATCGTCCGCACATTTTTCGTTTCATATCCGAAATAAAAGAAATGTGTTGAAAAACTTTCTTCTTTTGCTCACTGGCCTTCATTTCCTAAAAGTTTCATTTTTCTGTCAAAAATCTCCCGCTTAAAATAATTCTCCATTCTTCTTGATTCTTTTTCTTTTTCATTTAAATGAGATAATGAATTAACTTAGGAGTCAGTCTTTCTGTATATTTTTACTGACTTAGCAATGTACCTGTAAAAAGAAACGAATAATCCAGTTACGAGTTGACGTAATAATATATATTTATTGTTTTAATGAAAACAATTCTATCATAAGGTCAAAGGAGAAATGAGGAAAGGCTGATCGACACTTTCTATCCCAGACCTGTCTCATCTGATTCACAACCCATTATTTCATTAAAATTTACTCATTCACCACAAAAACTTATAACTCACCATTCAATATTGCATGTACCACAAATTCACAGGGTATCTAAAAATCTCTATGACAAAATTTCAATATGTACAAATAGTTCAAATGTCTCTTTTTTACCCATTTTTTTAATATATACAAATATATGCTTATGAAATGAAAGGGGACAGGATACCCCCCCCCAAAAAAAATGAAACTAAAGTATAACAAAACGTTCAAACTAAATATAACAACCTGTTAGAAGGACCTAACCACCCCATAAAAATAATAAGAGTGCCCGCTGTATTCCGCCTTTAGACAGAATCAAGAAGGACACTCACTAAGGAATAGAGAAAGATAAAAAATGAAAAAGGGGACAAAAAACAAACAGGGGAGATTGGGAATCTCAACACGGATCATAATAAAAGAGAAAGCTGTGAACATATTAACTTGGTAAACAAAGAATGACTAATTTAACCAAGGGAGGGTTCACAGGAAACAGACTCGTTGCGTCAAAGGAAACTTAAAAAAGAAAAAGGTTTGTCTCATTCACTCGCAGCAAACTCGCCATTTTTACCCACCTTTCGCTGAAATATGTCAATGACAAAAGCTTTCTATCAGAGAATCCGGCCAGAACCTAACGGCGAAGATGATTATATAAGTATTTTTATGCTGAGTGATATAGACCATTAATGACGTCAAGAATAATTTGAATTATTATAATATAGTTATACTTACGTCATGTATGATTTTCTTTAGCAAGGCACAAAATTATCAATTCGAATAGTTTCATGACGGTAAATATCTATGGAATCATAGCACCCCCGCTTCTCCCGTTCATGTTCACAACGGACGAACTATTACTTCGGGATCTTTACCTTTTCTTCGTTGCATCACCCCACTTTCTTCTACGCAACATGAAAGGCTTACTTGGATTTCATAATCGACTACATCTTTCTTGTTTGATTATTATTAATACAATCTGAAAAGTCCCCTTGAATATTTCATGACATTTTTAATACATCAAAGCAACTCAGGTTTATTTTTTTAGATATTAGTTAACTATCAAGCTTGGCAATGTTGCTGTATACTCTTGTCATATAAGCCGGCGACTTTTCGCCGATCCTGGAAAAAAAGGGAGGAAGAGGGAGGAGGGAAGTTTCCATAAGAACGAGTTTAGGTTTTTCAGAAAGATTGTTTCCTTTTTTGTTTTCGAGTTCAGCCAATTTTTGCCCGACGAGAAAGTTTTGAACAGCTATCTTTTACGCTAAGTTAATTGTTTTTATTTTTCGTTTTGTTATCTGCAAAACTTTTTGAAGTCTTCATTTTCAGTTTATTGGTTTTAATTTTTCTTTTTCTTTTAATACTTTTTGGTGCTTATTTTTCGTTTACTTTTTTGGTATGCCAAATTTAAGTTTCTTTTGTATTTCATGTTGACGTTTTTGTTTTGTTTAACGCCAAGTTTTATTGAGTTATTATTTCGCAAGACTATACTCAGTACAGTTTTTAAAAAAAGTAAAAAAGCCATATAGGCCAGCTATTTTTTGTTACCTCCCCGCGACTACTTAGTCGCAAGACTTTGTTCAGTACCATTTAAAAAACAAAAAGCCATATAGGCCAACAGTCTTCATTTATTTGGTCGTGGTAGGACCAGCCTGGTCCTATCATGGCAGACAATTCAGAGAACATGGAGGAGGTGTCACCGCCACAAAAAATCAGCCTGGAGAGAGGGCAGATCCCAAAAGACTCCTGCATATTATAGGGTCATCAAAGAAAAATATGACTTATATAAAGGGCAACGAATTGCTAACTATTCCAGAGGCAATTGATTCCGTAAAAACAAAAACGATCTCTCTGCTGGCAATTGACGTGGGAATGCGTAAACTGAGTGGTTTAGTAGAGAGACAATGGAGGAGGCGTTAAAGAGCCTCAAAATAAGTACGAAAATCCTGACAGGGCGTACAAATGCCTTATGGGATATATTGCTAGCAACGGAGGAAGAGGCAAAAAAATTGGCAGGAAGTATTCTGGAAACAAAGTCTGTTCGCCTGCAGACGGAATATTTGGGGGCGAGGAGGACAAAAGTAACAGTCCATGGAGTCCCTGTAGACATCACCGGCGATAGACTTGGCACCTTTTTCTTACAGTATGGAGATGTTAAAGAGTTATCGCCAATAACAAGCAAAACAGGGATGGCCACTGAGGAATTTGTCCTTCAGGTGACCCTGACTAGAAAAGGTTACAATGACATCCCCAATACACTAATGTGCTGGGAGCGGATAATACCAGTGGTGCTCATGTGGTGTAATGGGGCATATGGCAAAGGCGTGTCCCGGCAAGAAGGTGGCGTCTCAGTTTAGCCAAGCAGCAGTAGTAGCAGCAGCAGTGGAAGCAGCGGCAGTGCCCGGCGAGGTTAGAAGGAGGTGGGGAAGAGGGGACGAAAGATGTCTTCCTCACTAGAAGAAGGTCCCTCAGCAATCACCACCCAAGGGGCGGCTGGCAAAGCAGCGGCAACAGCAGTCGTTGCCTCAGCCCCCAAAAGAGCAGCATCAAGAAAAGGAGGAGCGGCAAAGCGAACAGCCTAAAGAGAGAAAGCAAGACGAGCCACAAAAGCAGCAGAAACAAAAGTTCCCAAAAAGGCACAAAAATAAGAAGCATGTGATGAGACTAACATGGAGGTAGATGTAATGCCCCCACCAAGGTCTTCCTCCTTGAAGAGGGGAAGGGATGAGCAAGAGGAAGAGTTAAATACAAAGAAGTAGTAGCGGGATGAAAGAAGCAGGAAGGAGAAGCCTATAGAAAGATCGAGGTCCCAATCCGTCTCTACGGCCCCATATGAAATCAAAGAGTCTTCCCCCTTCACCTACACGGGCTCCGTCCCCCACTCCCTCTACATTGTCCCTTGGATTAGCTTCTACACCCCTCCCACTTCTTTTCCTCCCCATCTTGCTAGGGAGAAGAAGAATAAGTAGTATTGGAGTTGGGGGATATTTGCAAGCTGAACAGAAAAGAGTTAGAAAAAGACTTATCGACCCTAAAAGATCCCTCCTAGGCCCTTTATTCATGGAAATGGAAATTTCATGCCGATAGAAAGTCGATAGAGGATCCTGTAATTTCCCCCAAGCCGCGGGCGTCATTACATTCATAAGAGACATTGGGAGGTCTCTAAAAGTGTGGTACCACTTAGACGAGGCAAAGGACGCTTTCCCTGATCTACGAATGATGCTAACGGGAATACCCATTCGTAAAGAGTTGTCTGAATTTTTGCAGGAAGCATCCCTGTACTTCTCCACCCCTCATTATATAGGGTAGTAAAGCTAACATATCCCATTGACATTTGTGGTATTTTCCTAGATGTACGGATGACGTCGGAGATGGTCCTAGGACAATCCGTTGGGGGTCCTTACAGCAGGAGATTTCCGTCCCGTATGTGAATAGAGCGTTTTTTTTGACTTTCTCATTTTCAGACCTAAATCATGTCTATTAAGATAGCCAGGCTGAATGCGAAGGGCTTGAGGGATCGGGGTAAGACGGTCCAACCCGTCTTCTCTGAGACCTCTTGTCGTTCGGTGTGCATGTCGCCGCGATCCAGGAAACGCACTTTCTTTGCAACGTTGATGCCTGTGTGCTGTCTAACGACTTTGTCGTCTATTCAGCATATGGAAACCGACTGGCCAGAGGTGTTTCTTTGCTGGTAAAGCCTACCCTGGATGCGCGGGTAAACCTTGTTCACATCGATGCCGATATTGCTGTGAAAAGTGGCTCGTTTCGGATCGTTGCGGTTTATGCGTCCAACGACCGAGAGTATCGTGTCTCATTTTTTTTCGGCGGTTGGGGCCATCCTGCTAGATTCAACACGCTTAGTCTTAATTGGGGACTGGAATGCCGTCCTGAACCCCCAAGATAGACAGGGGACAGGGAGCTAGCGGGATGTCGGGCAATCGTAGCTTGGTTGATCTGATCGGCGAGTTTGGTCTCGTCGATAGATATCGGGTCGATCACCTCTGGGAGATGTGGACGTAGGCACCTAAGTGGCCGTCTACCCAGGTGGTTAGCTACTTGGATAAAATGTAAGTTAGAAGGGCCGACATAGACTTATTATATTGTCCCACGTTCCAGTGGTTAGGCTATTCGGACCACAAACTTGTTTGTGCCCGCGTGGCGTTTGATCGTAGGTTTTACTGGACAGGCGAAACTTCCAGGAACAGCTAACTAGCGTAATGCAGCGGGAACTAGTGGGGGCGGTTATCAGGAATAGGTGGTGTGAAAAGATTAAGGATAGGATTAGGTCCTTCACCACCGAGTTTAGCAAACGACTCACGTTAGATAAGGCTAACAAGATGAAGGCTCTTAAGGCTAGTTTGGGGGAGATCCTCTAGAGATAGCTCTAGCTAGGGTGGCATTGGAGCGTTTGGCTAGCGAGCGCTACATGGGTCAGGTAGTTAGATATAGGTTAAGCAAGATATCTTCTGAAGCTGTGAATATGGACACAGAATTGCGCAAGAAAGAGATCCGTCGAGGTTCCAGTCGCTGCATTAGGAGGGGCGTACTCTGGGGTCGACTAACGACATGTGTAGGCGTTTCGGCGGCATTTCAAGAGCTGGTTTACCAAGGAGCCTAGTCTCTGTGACGAAGAGTTTCGCAGCTATTTGGCTGACTTTCCTCGGCTTTCGCTGACTGAAGCGGCTAGGTGCAAGGGAGAGATCACAGAGAGCGAGGTCTACGCGGCATTGAAGAAGGTCGGCAGAGGCAAGTCGTCCGGTGTGGATGGTTTGCCCAATGAATTGTACTTGAGGCTGTTGCACATCTTTGTCCCGATTTTGACAGTAGGGTTCAACAACTGGTTCCACCAGGGGTCCGTCCGTGACCGCATTTCCAGCGGTGTGATCACGCTGTTGAAAAAGGGCAAGAGTGTTGGGCGAGTTTTAGAAGATTATAGGCCCATAACTCTGCTAAACACAGAGTTAAAGATTTGGTCCAAGATCCAAGTCACTTGCCGAGAGTCTGTTGGGCCCAGAATAGACTAGTACTGTGAAGGGCCGAACAATTCATAGCAACCTGTATCTGATCCGCACGATCCTAGAGTGTGTAAAAGACGACGAGCAAGCCGCGCTGATCAATTTGGATCAGTCCAAGGCATTTGATAGGGTTGACCATCGCTACCTTGCTGCTGTCCTGCAGGCCGCCGAATTCGAACCAGAGTTTTGCCGGTGGATTAGCCTCCTGTATCACTCCCTCAGTGCTGTGATACAGGTGAATGCAAAAGCGCTGTCTCGGTCTGTTTGTCAGGGTTGTCCACTGTTGCCCCTTCTTTACGCGTTAGCGCTGGAGCCTCTCCTTCGCCGGCTGAGGGACAGGGCGTGTAGTCCGGCCCTACGCGGAATTTCTGTCCTTGGTGGGGTTCGGGCCAGAGTATCCGCGTACGCTGATGACGTATCTACTTTCGTGTCGTCCCGCAGCGACATTGATGTGATACTAAGGCCGCTTGAACGGTACGAAATGGTGACAGGGGTCAAGATTAACCGCAACAAGTCGTCCGGCTTGCGGTTAGGCGCCTGGAAGGGAGCCGATCTTCCGGGGTCCTTTGGCTGAATGGACGGTCCTGTCCGCATTCTCGGAGTGTGGTTTGGACCCGCCCTACAACTGGAGAAAAATTGGTCAGAAGTACAGGGAAAGGTCGGCGCGGCGGTCGAGACATGGCGTCGAAGGAGGTTGTCCGTGAATGGCAGGGCTGAGGCGTGTGATATTTACGTCTTTCCTCTCGTCATTTACCGCTTGTCTGTACTTCTGCTCTGTAAGGAACATAAGAAGGGGATCGAGCATTTGCTCTCCCCCTCTTGTGGGCAGGATGCAAACATCATGTAAACAGAGTAGTCTGTTCCCAACGTCCGTGTCATGGGGGCTGTTGATGCCGCACTTGATGTGTCACAAGCACGCTTCGAGGCTTGCTTTCCTACGCCGTGCATTGACAGGGGACTTGAATTTGGCGGAGATTGCGAGGGCCGCATTCCCTCACCATACTATCAATCTCTCATCTCGCGGGCTGAGCGCCATCTTAGGCCCCGGGATCAATTGCATTTCATTCACGAGTGTCGATCAACATTGAGTGTCGTTCCTCGGTCCAGTAACCTTTCTCGGCTTAGGAAGGTCTTCTATCGTGAACTAGTGGAGGGGCCCGCGAAGGATCCACTACGTGACTGGCTCGGCTTGTCGGCAGACGACTTTTGCTCGTTTTGGTGTTGGACGCCAGCGGTTGATTACCTCAGCAAACCTGAGTTTTCGCTTACCTGGCGATTGGTTCGGAATAGGCTACCTATCTGCGAACGGTGTGACCTTGCTTAGAAGAAACGGATTCACACGCCTTCTAACATTGTCCTTGGGTCCGCCCCCTATGGGACCATGTCAGCGAGATGACGGCTTGTATCGCTCCCGAAAAGCTCGTGCGTATTGACCGCGCATACGCGTGTGAAAAAGTGTCGCTTCCGTATTCTGGGGTGATACGAATGGTGCTTCTGTCGCTGCGAGCCATGGCCCAATTGGTGATTTGGACAACGCGCCAGGAGGAATTCTTGCGAGGTAATCGTCTTTCTCATCAGGATCTGATCCGATTCTTTGAGCATCAGCTCAAGATGAAGATTAGAACTGATAGAAAACGATTGATTTCGACAGATTTCAGCGAAAGTTGGGTGACTGAGGTGAGCCTGGTTCGCGTGAACGGGGTTAGCTTTGATTTTCTTTTTTTATGTATCCTTGTCACGTTGGGGCCGTTTCCTGAGGAGCACTCCTTTTGGTTTGGTTAGACTCTACTTGTGTACCTAGTTAATGTGAGTAAGTGTCGTTCCCGGTCTGTTCCCGCCTCTTTTTTTGGTTATGATCCAAATCGAGATTTTCAACCTCCTCATTTTGTTTTAGCCCCCCCCCCTTTGTTTCATCTCGGCTGGGTTAGCAGTTTCCTTTCCCTATGGCCCTATTTTATTTTATCCTTTTCCATTAACGTAGTGAGAGAGCTTCTTGATTTTGTCGAAAGGCAGAATACAGAGGATTCTCCCTTTTTGAGTGTTGGACGGGTCCAACTAACATTAGTTATTTTTATTTTGTTTGTTTGATATTTTAGTTTTGATTTTGGGTTCATCTCCTCCCCTCTCATCGTAAATCATCAAATTTTTATATATAAGTTATTATAATCGTCAAATTCTTATGTCATGGGTGCGTTTTTTTAGGTTCCCTGAGAATATGGAGTATTATGGTGTATGGCGGGTTGATTGGTGATGGATGAGTTCTTGTGGTGAATGGGCAAATTGTAACTAGTGAATGGGTCGTGAATATGATTAGCTAGGTATAAGATAGTAAGTGAAGACCAGCCTTAATCCCTCTCCCATTTTAGGCCATGTGCCAAAATTGTATTTTTATATGCAATAAATATCGGGAGGAAGAGGGAGGAGGAGAAACGCTGGCCTCTGGTCCTTGTGGCCAGGGCGCTTGGACGGGTTCTGTATTAAGTTACAGCCCATTTATTTTTGTTTGCCAACTGAGTGCTGGTTGGAAACTTTCTTGTCCACTCTTACTTCCTGTATTCTTGGCCTTTATTACTTTCGGCTGCCACAGCCCCTTATCTTCTGGCGTTCTTACTTTACTTCCGCCGTTTCTGACCTGCTCATACACCGGCCATAGCAGCTTTCTACTCCCGGCTTTCGTTCTTGCACTGACAAGTACTTGCAACGGCCAAAAACCCCTATTACTTCTGGCATTTCTGGACTTGCTCATGCGATTGCTGCAACAGCCCCTTACCGCAGACTTTTCTGGACTTGCGCATTTAATGGCCACCACAGCTATTTACTTCCGGCGTTTCTTTCCAACTTGGCTCATTACGATGCCTGCATCGGACAGTACAGCTATTTCAGCCTGTCTTCAATTATCAAATTCCGGCGTTTTCTGTCAATGTAACTCACCTGGTTTCAAACAATTTATTTCGTACACTTGGGTTAAATACTACAGAAGGTTCATCGTTAGACTTAACCAGAAACTACTCAACGACAGCACCGGATATTTAAAAAGAACTTTCGAACTTTGTCTTTTCCGGCCAACTTAAATTACCCGGACTCTATTTTTAACATTTAGTTTACCTCTTAACAATTGTTTGTTTCTAGTCACCCACACACGCCAGTAAAAAATAAAGCTGCTCAGCTTATCAGTCACACATTGGAACAGAGCGCGCGTAGAACAGAGTACGACTGTAAAACGATTGTTTCACGCGAGCGAAAGTTCAGTGAATTCGATCCTAACTGGATGCCCCATTACTGTGACCTTCTTCCAGACTAAGGTAAGATTACGAAATAACAAAACGTGCTACCGATTGTAAACCAGGTTTGAAAACAGTATACATAGATAAGTTTTGATTTTAATTTTTATTTCTAAATAAAATCTGAAAGATCTGGGAATTTTATTTGATAAAAGTCTCTTAAATTGGCTAAAACGCTTGGTTCTCTAAAGGAATAACCATTTTAAACTGTAAACTGATTTTAAACTGATAAATTAGAGACCAAAGAATTGATGGGCCATTATTGATCAGACGGTGGACCTTTTTTTCCTCAAAGAGTCAATATAACTATGTCGGCCTCAATATTTTTAACCAAACAGATATAAGCATTATTGAAAACCTTACAAGTAATTAAAACAGTTGCTTAAGTCTTTCTTTTTTCACAAAAAAGACGAGGACCAAACAGCTACGTCTTTATTCAGTGGAATGCAACCTAGCCGACTGTTTATATTTAACAGCCCTCCTCCCACGAGTGATGTATGTGGCACAAGGCCGAGTTTACCGTGGGTTCTCCGAGCCCGTAGGCTCTGCTAAAAATATTCACTTAGAAGCCGCATAAACGGGTTCAGGGACTGTCTACCTCCCCGGACGAACCTTTGCCATACGGTAAAGCCTCGTCCGGGTTCCTCTCTGCCGAGAGTTCGACAGTTACGAAGAGTCTAGTCGACTGATTCCATCCGAATTAAATTTCACTGATCTAATAACTCGAAGAGTTCAGTAACACTTCCATTTTTTTTCTATAGGGGTGATGACATAATTCGTATTTACTGGTATTTTTCATAATGATTAAATGAAACATTCTTCAGGTTTTGTTTCCGTTTCGATTTGAGCAAGCTTAAAATTAAGGCTGACTCTAAATTTTAGAGCCTAATGTCTGATTTAACATTAACTCTCCCAATCCCTGTCTTACTAATTACAGTTTTGATACCGTTACTATTGCATAATCATGTTATATGAAAATGAATTGTAAAATTTGAGGACTTTCCCAAAATATAATATAATATGAAAAAAGAAATAAATAGCGAAATGAAAGACCATGAGTTCAATGTATAAAGTTAAAAAGTGTATTTACGGTTTACACAAATTACGTTTTAAAGAAAAAGATTAAGGATGTACAAAGAGAATAACACTTAAAGGTCGAAAAAATCACCGCTTTTTTAGCAGCAGAAGAAATATTTTTACATTATATAATGTTTGCACAAATCATTCTTTGTGGGTAAATTGAATGACAATCAGGAATTTTTAACCGATCGTTTCTTTGTTTTTCAGAAATAACTTCTTGGAAATGTGTCTTTTTTGTTGAAACTATATTTTGCTGAATGTCTCTGAAATTGAAGAATATTGGATATAAGCAGGCAAAAAATCGTAGTTGTTTTCGTGGATTTTTGTGCGTAGGCACATTTAAGTGAAAATCAGTTATCGATTGCTTAAAAAAATCTTGTCGTCCTGAAGTGCTCTGGCTGTCAATATTTTTACACAGTTGCTGATTGTTTACACAGGTTTAAATTTAAGGGAAAAAATAGGCACCAGAAGCATGTGAGCGATTTTTTCCGGAAGTTATTTTTCAGCACGCGAAAGTTTTATCAACCAGTCAATGTGAGGTCTACTAAATTTAAATTTAGCTTTTAAGACTGATTTAGTTTCTTCATTTGCACAGAATTTGACCAAATGGTTTTCGTTACTGGTTTTTGGTGCAAATATTTGGTGTTCATTTCCTTCTAATTTGCGGGTGATCCACTTTTATGAAAATATCGAACAAAGAGAAGTTTTGAAAGCTTAATCAAAAAAAATTCTTTCAAATACAATATTTCGATTTTACAAACACCTTTTTAAAGTTCTTATAAAAATTCTTTATTTAAAGAATAAAAACCATTTGCGTGAATTTCTTATTTTAATTCCTCGAACACATTTTGCTATTTTTTCCTTAATATATTCTTAGAGTTGTCTAAGGACCCGAGAATCTTCTTAATATTGTTTTAAGTGTAGTCTGAGTAGCGAAATAATTACAAGAATGGTTTTAGAGGTAGTTTAAAACAAGGTTTGCCAAACCAACCAATTATCGATATTTTCTTAGACAATGAAAATCTACAGGTGGTCCGAAAGTCTTGTCACCCCAACCAAAAAGTAATGAGAAGAGCAAGTAAAACAAAGCGCATATACTGGATTCAGTTTATTCACTTGACGCTGTCACACATTGAGAAGGTCTGTACAATAAGTGGCATCAACGAGTCACGTTCAGCTTCCGGTATAATCTTTTTAGTTTCGTATAAATGTCCTTCGGAACGGTATTTAATCTATCTCTTCTTCCCCTCAGCTATGGAGTAAATAGCAGGGTAGAGTGAACTACTTAGCTTTGGGTGGCAACCAGCCTAACAGAAGGAAAACTGTGAATTCTTTCGCAATAATTCGTAGCAATTCATAGATAATAAAGGAACATGCCGAGAGTCATTATTGCTGAAGAGTCATGGCAATAAAAAAAAAAAACCGGACGAAGTGAACCCACCCTTAACAACTCGTCTCATACAAAAATACGGCTACTATCAAAGATTGCCGAATTTTAGATGGCATCGGTTCAACTTATTACAATTAAGCGACTTGTATGTAGGCGGAAAGATAACTTTTGTGAGTAACTGAGGTAGAATAGAGAAAAGACAACTTTCATCACCAGAGAAAGCTCGAGAGAAGAGTAAGAGATGAGGATACAGGGAGATTAATACAACCCAACATCTTTTGTCAAACTGGCAAAAAGGAAAATAGAAATTACTCTTATTGTTTTTTAGTTATTCTATTGTATAATATATATTTATATTTAGATAATGAGGATAAAAACTTTAACCGTAAAGTTAGCCGAAATTAGAAAAAATTAACTGATTTTAGTCATTTTTCTTAGGTAATTTTAACGAAAACATCGAGCTGGCAATACTAAAACTAGCCAAATATAAATTAATTACGTTATGAAAATTAACTTGTTAAATGCGACTTACGATCAAAATTGACTGCGCGTTAGGAAGTAAGGTAATGTATTGGATTTTCTGGAAAATTAATTCCGATTTTTAGTCATTTATGTTCCAACACGTTAGAACACGTCAAATTTACCAACAAATATAATATTCTTACATTTAAAGCACACTTCGAACTATTTCGTGAGAAAGAAAGTTTAAAATTACTTAATTTGTGTCAATTTTGCATCCGTATGAAAATAGAAGGTTATAAGGTGTATTGCTTTTTTGTTACCGTAAAGACAAAAAATGCCTCGCAAGCAGCAAAATATATGTGCTGTGTATGGTGATGGTACTTTAGCTGACAGAACTGTAAGGAAGTGGTTTGCTAAGTTAGTGATTGTAGTGTTATTGATAAAGAACACTCAGGCAAACCCTCCCGCACTATAGATGACGTCCAAATCAAGACATTGATTGAGAATAACCCACATTACGCAACACAGGAATTGGTAGAAATACTAAATTTACCAACTTCCACCATCTAAGAACACTTAGTGAAGCTTGGGTACTCAAATCACTGTGATGCTTGGGTACCCATGAATCTGAATGAAAAGAATCTTTTGAGTCGCATTTCATCTGTGATTTGTTGTATAAACGCAATGAAAATTCATTCGTTTTGAAGCAAACTATGACCGGTGGTGAGAAATGGATCGTTTACAACAATTTTCAGTGAAAAGATTCTGGGGTAAGCGACATGAGCCAACTTTAGCCACCTCAAAAGCAGATCTTCATCCTAAGTTGCTGTGTATCTTGTGTGATTAGAAGGAATTCTGTACTATGAGCTTCAGCTAAGTAACCAGTCAATTGATTCTGAAAAGTACTGCTGACAACTGGACGAATTAAAGGCAGCAATTAAGAAAGAGAAACGTCCAGAATTGGCGAACAGGTGTTTTTTTTTCTCATCAGGATACTGCAACACCTCACGTTTCTTTGGCGACCTGGCAAAAATTCTTGCAACCTGGCTGGGATGTGTTACACCACCAGCCATAATAACCAGATATTGCTCCTTCGGATTTTCATTTATTCGGGTCCTTGCAAAATAATGTCAATTGTAAAAAAAAAAAAATTATTTGGATGACATAAAAAAAACCATAATGAGTTATTTGCCAAGAAACAACAGAAATTCTGGGAAGATGTAATCTTTAAGGTGAGGGCAAAATGAAGAAAGGTTGTGCAACACAATTGTTCATACTTAGTTAAATAAATATTTAATGGCATCATTTTGTTTTGTGTTTTAATTTCCCTTAAAAATCGGCATGAACTTTCCGGACAACCCAATATATCAAGCTAGTTTCATAGATCATTTGCAGTGATTTTGATACTTACAGGTTGTTGTAAAATGGTAAACAGGCGTCAAACTCAGTTAAACTGAGTAGTTACGTGGAAGTTGACATGAAGCTGACTAATGTGTTATAATTGATGTTTCTTAATTGATGTAAATATTTATTCTATATGAAGAGAGGGATTCGAACCTGCGTCCCCCTAGCAGAATAAATTGTCGTTAGATTGGGCGTGCTTTAGACCCACGCTCTCGGATGAATAAATAAAAAATCCATTAGTTCTTTAGAAATTGCTTTGTTTACGTTAGGATACGAATGTTTACGTTAGATATGAATGGTTCGATAATAGTTGAAGAACTTTGCGCTGAAAGGTTCTATTTGGCTCGATCGACGAGGCCCTTCGTGGCTCTGTTGGTCTAAAGCAGGTTGGACCTAACGACGGTTTCATCTGCTAGGGGGACGCAGTTTCGAATGCTGCCGGAGGGATATCTTTTCTTTAATAAGATTTCTCGAATATTCAAGTCGGTAGACAAATATAAATGAATATACTGTTTAATAAATAAACTGAGCATCCACTTAAATATAAGCACCTACTAAAAATACGTTTAAGTGATAATATATATAATTTGACATTTTTATAATTTATATGAATTATAAATTATGATATAAAACCCAGGGAGACATTTTCGAGCTTAATATATCTAACCTCGAAAATGTCTACCTCTATTTTAATATGGATTTACATTTAAACATTGAATTAAGTATAAAATGCGATGCATTCATTAATGTTTATTGCAATATTTTATCTTAAGCTTTTAATTATAATATAAAATTACATTAAAAAAATGGACGAAGTGTTTGAATGTGACAGTATATATCATCAATTCCTCAAGTTATTAATTTCATTTTAATTCTTCGTTGATTTCGCAATGTTTTTTTGTAACCCTCTGAAATGTAAATTAGTAGTAGCAATTTTTACAGTTTTCAGGCAGACGATTGGATCCTTATTATTTAAAATAAAATACCGCTATTCAGAACAATGTCTGAAGAAACAATTAGCTTTTTGGCTTCAGAATTGCAATCCTCCCTCTTCTTTGTCCAGTTACTCCCAACCAACCAACTCAGTCGACATGTGTTAAGAGCCTTGTTTGTTTATTCTACCGCTTTAGTGCTGACGTACCTAACCGGATTCCTTCGGCAGCTGAGTTATTTTCAGGCGTAACAAGTTGTAGAAACCTTGTTGGCAGCAATAAAAGTAAAGTGCATTGGAAATCAAAAGAACTTCTTTAGCAGCTGGTCGCGCTGACATCAGCATGACGTCACTGGGTATATAGAGTTTGCCCGCGTAAAAGTACAATGAGACGTTTGCTTAAATTTTACGTAAGACTTAGATAATTATATTGATAGAGCAAGTGATACTTCTTTACACATAACCACACTGATTTATCCCTCTCATTTTTCTTGTTTGAATCTTACTGACTCCGTATATAGATGTTCACCACACTTTGCTTTGTGGATTAAATCAACATTTTTCTAAGTTATTTTATAAGTGTAAAACAAATCATTTGACTCTAGCGTCATGATAGAAGAGTATACTCCATTAGTTTTATTCATAAGTCGTGGGTTGAAACAGCTAGACCACCAGAGCCCCCAGTATACAAAAGCTCAACTAAGGTCCTTGTTCCATTTTTGCAAATGTTAACCTCAGTCAAATAGATCTTTTTCTTTTGAAAATGCGATCAATCTGGACTTCTGCATACGAGTCACCAATCCCTGACAGGGTTTTAAGCTATAATTGCTTTCATTATCTCAGTGTGTACCAGGTTACGTATGCAAGCACACAACAAATGGCTATAATTGAAAGTTGGGGTGCGAAGCTCGCTGATATGAATGCATGCAGAAACACACAATATCCAATTCATCTTCTAAAATTGAAACAAGAAAAGTTGTCAACACTCTTCATCAGGTCAGGGTTAAGGTGTCATGAGGACAGTTACGTACGCAAATTACTAACTTCCCGCCCCGGGGGAATAAACAGAATGTCAGGAGTGTTCCATAAGATTTATACTAAGCTGTTTGATTAATTTCTCTTAGTAACTGATCAACTAACGAAAAATTCCAAGATGAGCAAGATCACCATCATATTAAACACGTTTCAGGTGCATCACTTCACGCTAGCTGTGTTTCATTCATTTTGATGCGTTTATTATTAGTACAGCCGTTTTTTCATTGCAAAACAAGCAATAATTGTACAAAGACAATTTTTTGTAGATTTATATATTTTTTTAAATATAAGTTGAAGAAGACAGACATACTGTCGAAATATTGTTTAACATTGTCAAACATTATTTTTTCTTTTACTTTTCTTAAATCGCGCTCTTCTCTTAACTGTTGAATAATAACAATAATAATGAGAAGAAGAAGAACAACAACAATAACAACAATTCGATTTTAGGTCTTAATGTTTAAGGAATTGAAACCAACAATTAGATAAAGAAAATTATTGGATTTTACTTAAACAAATATAAATATCAATTTATGTAACATACGTGGATGACAGAGATTATACAAGCGCTGTATTCATCATTAAGAGTCGTTAGAGTTCTTTGTCTAAAAAAACAAACAAAAAACAAAAAAAACAAAAAAACAAACAAAAAACAAAAAACAAAAACGACGAGATTAACAGATTGAGAGAGATACATAGATATATTGACAAACATGATTAACCTGAGATAGATTGATAAATAGATATAAACGAAGCGAGATCTTCAAATTAAAACTTGGAAAACAAGGCAAACTAAGCTTTTCTTAGTTTGGATAAGGGTGAATCTGTTGCTTATTTCAAAGAATTGATTCTGAGTGTCATTCCTTGAAAATTATGTTGATCAAAAGTCTTTTAAAAATACACGAACTTTTTTTGGTACAATGTACAAATAAGTGAAAAACTGCAGATGTCTCAATCCATCCTTGGCCAATACATTTAATTTAGATGCATTATGCCATCATCTGAGTGAATTTCTATAGACGTTTCCAAGGTGACGTATCGCTTTCGGAAGTTTGTAAGTTCGTGAAAACACAGCATTCGATTAACCTTTACAAGAATTATACCCACACATGCTTGTATAGGTACCTCAAAAAAAAAAAAAAAAAAAAAAAAAAGTAAAAAAGAGATGCCTAAAGTTTAAAATAAATTTTAACAAATGAAAAATCTTCCATGAAAATTTAATTTTAGTTTTAATACCAAGCTAATAAATTATATTTAATATTCCCAATAAAGTGAACATTCTGATGTCTTTCAAACTGAACTTAAATTGATTGAAATTTTTTCCTATTTCTTATCAGTAAAATTTATAACTTGTCAACAAAACATAAATCTGTTTATTAAAAAATCTTTCAAAAATAAAATATACTTTTCTGAAACTATATTTCGAAAAATTAGTTAAATTAAAGTTTACTCAATCTGAATTGAAATAAATATTACTTTTAGTTTAAATATCGCAGATAAAAAAACATTTTTTTTTAACACGGAGGTGTTTTTCTGACGTGTTAAATAATTTATTGACGTTTGAGAAATTTAAGTAAGGGAGACAGAACTGGAAGAAATTACATGACTTATACAACTTGAACGCCTTTTTTAAATACATTTTTAAACTATCCAGTAATATTAAAAATTTTAAACAAGAGTCATTCCGTGACAAATCAACAAGGCTCTGACTATCACCGACACAAATTTTTTAAAAAATTTGGTACACTTATAGTGCTTTATGATAGAAATTAATTTGTACCTATTTTGTATCTTTAGGTCAAAAGGTTCTCGAGACATAACCCTTTGACCCTTGCCAAAAAGGTGAATTTTGGAAAATAGTCACAAAGTTTAAAATATCAATAACTCAGTTGTTTCTTCACCTACAAAGCTAAATTATATACCATTTTAAATTACTTGGATAGATCTAAAAGGTGGTATATTTATTTTTTTTGTTTAAAGGTCAAATAAGATGATTTGACCTTGGCTTTAACATTTTCCCTTTAATTTCTCAAAAACGTATCTTTATTTTTTTTTAAATTTGACATGAAATTTGTCTGTTTTATAGCAAGATATGTGCAAAATTTTGTGGTGGATTTTGACTGTGGCCTGAGTTACAAGGATTTAATGAATTGGGGCAAATTCAATATGGCGGACTTTCATATTTGCCACGATTCACTAACATTTTGATATTTCCCAATATGGTCAAGTTGTATATCTTTAGAAAGCTCTTTGAATGCTGGCTAATATTAAAATATATGATCATAAAATCAACAGAATTTGTGTTATTTGTGGTTAAATATTGATCAATTCGGTGAAAAATAAACAACCTTATTTTTGGTTTTGCTTGCATTTATATCACACACCAAATAGATTTTTATATGAAAACGTGACGTAATGAAAATAATTATTTAAATAATAAAAAATAATAGGAAAATATGTAACAAATGATGTTAATGGCTAACAAATTTTTGTTGACATTTGATATGGTAAACTAAATGTACAAAACAATCAAATTTTCAGGTTTTTTTTATATATATACTTAAAAAATTAAGTTTTGATCTGAAACAGTGATACATTATAATGAATATTTAAAAAAGATTCATAACATTTAATTTATATTCTCAGGGCAGGGATCTTTCTCGAGGGGACATCCTTTCATCGTAACTGGCTGTAGTTCGAGGTCTGATCGCGATGAAGGGATTTAACAAGTTCGGTTTTGAGGCATTGACTATAGCCAGCTAGTTTTTTCCTTACTGGGAAGTTAATGTTAGATCGGAAGAGAGTTCAGCTACCAGTCTTTGAACTTCAAGAGTTTTAGAGGTGCGCCCGTATATCGTCGTATCATTGGCATATATGTTTACAAATGGTCAGAATATATTCTTAGGCAGATCATTTATGTAAAACAGAAAGAAGGTTGCTCCGAGACGTAACCCCTAGAGATGCCTGCATTAACCGCCAGAACCTCGGAGGACTGGCCGTTAATAACTAACTTCAAGTATCTACCTGTTAGGAAGGATTTTATAACTGAAAAAAAAAAAAAATAAACAAAAAAAAAAAAAAAAATAAACAAAAACAACAACAACAACAAAAACAAAAAACACTTCCACTGATTCCATAGCTGGAGAGCTTGTGTAGCAAACCTTTGGGCCATACCTTGTCAAAAACCTTCGAGATATCTAATGCTATGTTTCTTGAGGTGTGTGTCTCGTCAATGGCATCACTGTGTATGTGTATAATGGCAGTTAGAACATTAGCAGTGGATCGGGCTGCTCGAAACCCATATTGCTCGTCGCACAGGAGGTTGTTCCTATCTAGGTGCTCGACGACCTTCTTGTTGATTTAAGCCTCAAAACGCTTACTGATGATACTAAGGAGTCTAATGGGTCTATACTGGGAAAGGGAGGATCGATCGCCCGCGTTCTTGACGACCGAGCATGCGCTTGCCTCCGTCCACAAACTTGGGAAAGATTTTTCCGTCAAGCAGCGGTTAAATAACTTCGCTAGGATCGGGGATAATTCTGGGTTGATATTCATAAAGACGACCACTGGAATTTTGTCTAGGACAGTGGCTTTTTTTCGGGTCGAGGATTTTGAGACATCTCTTAATGAAGTGAGTATATTACTGATATTGTGCACAGTGAGACGTGGGAAGTTGTCATCCAACGTTGAGTTTGAGGCGAAGAGCTTCGCCTTGTCTGTCGAGGAAGATACGACCTCGGGGTCATTTATTATAGTCGGCACAGCCGCTTTGCCCCTCTTCATAATTTAGATAGTGATCATTTTGAAAAATAACAAAATATGCTAAAATGTTAGATAAATGTGAACGTTCTGTCAGAAACAAATAGTTCCACTTTTAACTTTAACATGACATAACGAGTTTTCTAAAAACATAACGAAAATCATTAGATTTTATTAATTACCAAACTTTAAACTTAATTATTTTGCGTACAGGTGGTAGGAGAATATTTTGCAAAATACTGCGTAATCATTTCATTATTAAAAAATGTTTTTACAAAAAGGATAATATTTTAATACGGGACAGAAGTTTTTATCCACACCGACACAAATTTATAACACACGTATACAATCTATCTATCTATCTTTTTAAATCTCTCATTGAAATTTTGAAATAAATAAAGTATTAGGTTGGTGCAAAAATAATGTCGTTTTCTCACATAGTAACATATGTGAGAAAACGACATTATTTTTGCACCAACCTAATAAATGTAAAAGTGAACAAAGTTTCTTGCAATAAATAAAAAAGAACTTGTATAACTGAAAGAAATACCTTTTTGTATGATTTTTACCTTTTATAATCAGTGTAAGTAACGGGGATGTTTTAAGGAAAATAGAAACAAAAAGGACGCTTATATTTAGAATAAGAAAGAAACAGTTAAGATTTCTAGGACACATAACTTAGAAAGAGGACCTAGATAATTTGACATTCACAGGACATATTGTAGGCAAGAGAGACCGAAGAAAGCAGTGAGTAACCTACCTAATGGGGTTGTGTAAATGATTAGCAGAACAGCGAATGGGAGGGGATAACTAAAAGACAGACCTTACTAAGGTCTACAAAAGACAGGAAATTGGTGAGAGCCATGATCTCCTACGCCCTGAAGGAACACGGAACAAAGAAGAAGAAGAAGAAGAAGAAGATGAAAAAGAAGAATGTTTCAAAACTTACAGAAATACTTAAAAAAAGAATCATACAAAATTTTCTAGGTTTCATTTTTTATGAAAAATTTATTTGGAGGCAAAGGCAAGAAGATAATGAAAGAGAATGAATAAATTCTGAATCTTTTATACCCTAAAAATGTAATTATTTTTTAATATAATTTGATAGTTTGTATTCTAGTAAAATAGACAACAAAAAACCTCAGTCATTTTTTCTTCATGAAAAACTACAGATTGAATTACCGAAATAAAAATGTCATGTCGGAAAATTTTGGCTATCAGCCAGAAACAAGCAAATAAAAATATTATTTAATAGACTTTCGATTTCATGTCGCTCATGTAATAAATAATTTTGACATATTTATGAAGGTAAGAAATCAGAGGACCCAGTTCGAATTCCAGCAAGATTCGTTACAGTCACTTACGGGCAAATATCCTTGAGAAAAATATGAATCCATCTCCTCCACCAGCTATGGGTTAAATAGTAGGACTTGTATCTGGAAAATTGTTATTATTCTCAGAAAATTTTAATGTAATATTCATTGGAAAAATTATTTGTTACAATCCAAAAATGTTTCGGCTATAAATAACATAAAAATGATTGATAAGCCGTAAAAAAATAAATCAGTCAATATGTAAAAGTAATTCATTTTTCTTCTAAATAATAGATAGTGTGATGAAATACGAATCGGCCAAAAATTCTAACTTAAAGTTATTTAAGTAGCATTTTTCGCAAAATGACGACTCAAAACTGCGTGGGTAAACAGATTCAGAAACCACTGGATTTATCCATCTACTCATTCCGGTTGAAATCAAAATTTTAATTTCAATTTGAATCAAAATTTTATTTTTGCGGTACACTTGTCATAGTCTACGGAAATTGTGATTGAGTATCAGTTCTCTAGGGTCCCGGGTTTTAATGCCGAATTGTATATTTTTTACTTGTACAAAGGTTAAAGCCTGTATGTCCACTCTAAGACTTAAATTCCAATATAACTGTTAAAACACACACACACACACACACACACACACACACACACACACACACACACACACACACACACACACATATATATATATATATATATACACACACGTGTGTATCTATGATAAAAAATCATCTCATAAACCATGCTTCTACATAAAGAATCAACATTTGATCAACAAACAAAAATGCATTATTTGTTTGCTAATAAGTTTATGAATTCACATAATCTACAGCTCATTGAGTGATATTCATTGTCTGATATAAGTCTGATGATTGACAGAGATGTACATGTGCTTCTTGTGAGTAGGTGTATGAATGCAAAACGAAGACTTGTTAAAATGTGCAGTTATCAAGAAAAATAGGAACTGGATTTTGTGTATATGTATCTTGGATTGATAGAATGAGCAGATATTGATAATATTTTTATTTCAATGGCTAAGGATTCCCGGAAAAGGTACATGCTCTCTTTTGTACTCCCAGTTACATAGAAAATAACAAAAATACACGCGTGTCCATATTCACTGCTGAGTAAAATAACATGACATATTACGTAAAAAATAAAATAAAACAAAGTAAAAGCTATAATGGGTGGGTGGACTGGTGCGCGCGCCGAGATCGTCTGAATTAGGACAATACTCGACCTAGATCTGCGTTCATCCTTTCATAATAAACCAACAAGTTCTCTTATTACGTCATTAGCAGGTGCCCTTCTTATCAACCAATCAGCAGCCAGTGTGTTGCCTTGGCTTGCGTCCACGTTAGATAACAACGACGTATATATAAAATATAAATGCCACAATCACTGTTTGATTTTGCCAAAGGAAGCATATCTCAACTACCCGGCCGGTCGATCGTTTGACAATGCCGGCCGGGTGGACGAAGATGAAAAGTCCTGCTTGTGTCTTTGATGTTACTAATGTTATCGAGTGTCACTTGTACTTACTACAGTAGTTGAACTTTCCTGTAGTGTTTCACTCGCGCTTTCACTGCCTCATTCACTCCCTCAGACATTTCATCGAACAGTCAGACGAGGGAAGAGAAGTACAGACAGAGAGTGAGATTTGTTTGTGTTGTTTCAATTTTTTTCCCTCGCTGCTTAGTCTCGATTTTTGTGTTGATGTTCGTTGCAGTATGGACATTTTAGAAAAGATCAGGGCAGATTTTGTTTATTTTTTTATCATCTGTTTAGGGCGTTAGTAATCATTTTTGTTATAGACAACGTGATTTGTGTAAACGTTTTCGCGAGTGACGACGACGAAAAGGAGAAGAGGAGGAAGAAAAAGAATGGAGGAAGAGCAGAAGTAAAATGAAATCTAGTCTAAAAGAAATGAAGGAGGTAGCAGCCCTTATAGTGGATGGAATGAACTATTTTTCGTGGCCTCAACTAGAGGCCTACAATATAGATGTACACGCGCGCACATGAGTGATAAGGACTTACGAGACATACACCATTACAGGTAGAAAACAGACACAACACGAGATTCAGATACACAAATAAACGCACGTTTTCACAGAAGACGCGCACTAACGCTCGATCGCGCGCCGACCGCAAATTCCGTGATGTGTGAGCGCCGAAGAAAAGGAACTTTTGCTCTGAATTTAACAAAAAACAAAAGCAAAACAGATGAGTATATACTTCATGCAACTCAGATTAAAAAAAATTAAAAAGCAGTCTACATTTACAAGATGTACGCTCGCAGACGGAGTATGAGTTACAACCCCCACATACGCAAACAAACCTAAACATTTACTAAAATTTAAATTAAGTGTTTTATTGGCATGAAAAAAGATTTCATTTTTGGGTGCTGTATTTAAAAAGATAAGAACAGTAGTGGTAAAAAACAACAAGAAAGTAAAGGCAGGAAGAAAATATACAAACCTGCCTTCATCTAAGCAAACGTTGATCGAAAACCATTCTTAGCACTAACATATAGATCTGCGCACTAATAAACAACAATCTATCTACACACGCCATCAAGAATTTTGTTACAATTCACAGAAGAAGATTAACGTTAAAACAAATAAATGGTAAAATAAGGAAACTGAAATTGTTTTCTGGCGGAAAAAATGTTGGTTTTTACAACTCAATGGTATATTTTACCAACGGATTTCGCAAAAACAGGTTAGTCCCACCATACTCTATCAGCTGTTTTTTTTTTCTTTTGGCTAATTGTTTTTTTTAATACCATTTTTGAGACAAATTTACAAACAATCTTTCCGTCAAAGTCAAAGAGAACAGGCTGATTTATTTATTTACTTTGGTGAGAATCAATTATTTGTTGTGGGTGTATTTATGTATTTTTGTCGGCGTGTTCACACTACGATTTTTTTATAAACACTCCTACGGTTTCCCGATTTTGTGTGTATGTGTGCGCACGCGCACGTGTGTATATGTGTGTGTGTGTGTGTGTGTGATTGTCCATTTGTTATTGGGAAAAGATAGTTATAAAAACCGATATAGATCGATGAAGCAAGATATAGATACATTATTTTGTTGTGCAAAAACGTTGCAACCAATATAAAGGTAGCAGAATAAGAGATAAAGAGAAAAACAGGGAGAGACAGAGAAAGAGAGAGTAAAATAATAAGAGTAAAATATGTACAAGAACAGATCTACACTAAATACGTACGAACGCATACGCGCATAGCTGTCTGGTTATATTTTTAGTTTATTTTCAGTGTCGTTGCTGTTGTTGTTGTTGTGAGTGAGCGCGCGTCTGTCTGTCTGTTAGCCAAGAAGTCAGTACAAAACCTTAAATTGATTGATGTATATGTTATCTAGGTATTTCTTTACAGAAGATAATTATGCACTCGGTCAATGTGAATTTATGTTTCAATGTGATTAATCATTAATACAGTTTATTTTTTTTTGTATATTTCCATTTTAGGGTTACACAAAGTCAAATTGCAGATGTCGTTTCTTAATGAATATTTAAGTATTTTGTTCTTTTCTAACAGAAATGTTTGTTATCTATGCTTATGTCCGTGAATGTTGTTTTTTTTAGGGTGTGGATACTAGTAAAGTAATATTTGTAAGTGTGACTAGTTGAAGATATTTTGGACCCGTCTTTTAAAAGTAAAACCTATTTTAGAAAAATGACAGTGATTCGTCGATATTAGTATTTTAAAATACTGTTTAACAGTATTTTTATTATACAATTTTATAAAAATAATTGAATTTACAAAAAACAGGTTTACTTCTTGTTTATACGATAAATTCAAATTGCTGTTAATTTTTAGGTGTTAGATTGTACTTTGGTTGTGTTTTGGGAGTTTAGGGTTTACAAATCATAAGGTTATCTGTTATAAAAATAAAATTTCATAATAATCTGGTGATTTCTATATATACGGTTGAAACATTACAGTGTCTACAAATGAAAGCCATATTTAAACTGCTTATTTATATTCCATTATTTACATAGTATTTGCATGATGCACGTTTTCTCTCCTGTTCAATTCAAATTTAACTTCAATTTTTTTTCGTTTGTGCGTATTTTTTGCTTCAGTAATTCGAAAAGCTCGAGTGAAAATCTATCTTGGATTAATGAAAATCCCAAGGACTTAGGCCAAAATAATATATCAATATTCAATAGGCTATTACAACTGATTCAGAAACAAACCTCTCTACTTTTTTTGGGGTGGGGTGAAATGGGGAAACAAGTATTACAATAAGTTGGTGTTTTTATTTTTGATTTTGCGTTTATTTATTTTATTTATTTTTTATTTTTTTGCTTGGTGAATTTAAAAAGATTACAAAAAAAGAAAAAAAATATAGATTCCAAATATTTGGGGTTTGTTTCATTTGCCCGTAACTTGGTGATTCTGAACCATGAAAGCTATCATTTTTTAGAGGTGTCTATTTGTATAGTTTGTGGTGGTAAATTTTGTCTTAGCGGCAGTATTTGTGAATGCGGGCATAGTAGTAGCTGTATGAAGTTGATCTGAGGCAATATTTATTTAAATATTTGATGGACACATATTCGTCTATATCCCAATTAATTGACGCATTGGTGTATTTCTACTTTAATTATTGGTTGTGTTTAGATTATAGCCATCAAATCAATGTGTGCAATCTCGTGTTTATAGATAGATGAGATGAGTGCGAAGACAGACATGCGCGTCTCTATGTGGACGCAACTAAGACTCTTCGATGTTAATTCATTCGGGAAGTAAATAAATAGTGGCACTAATTTTAATTAATAAATAACTTCATTTTCAAATGTATATGTTTCATTCTTTTCGTTTGTTTTATATAGTTTTATTCTTCTTTCTTTAGCAGTTTGAAGAAGAGTAAATTTTCTAGGTATTGTAATTTGTCGCTCTATCAAGCGACTAATCAATCAATTTATGTATATCTTATGTGTACTTTTATGCGTTATGTTGAATATATGTGTATATCAGTATGTATGTATGTATGTATGTATGTATGTCTGTGTGTGTACGTATGCATTAATTGGATATGTTACTTAGCATTTTGTGTACTGTTTGTGAATATATATAAGAAGTTAAGTAGGAATCAGCAGAGAAGATCAATTGCTTTTTAATTTTGCAGAAAAATTAACTCTCTTTTTTATTTACTAAATATGAATCAAATAAGGAATCTAGCGCCAAAAACTTATTTTCAGTGCATATATCGTTCTGTACTTACACCTGTTTTTATGAAGATGGTTATATATAGCTCTTCAGCCAATAAAGTCTGAAACATTAAAGAGGTTAATTTATTCAAACTGGTCCAAACGATTCCTCGCTTCCTGTATAGGTCTGAAAAGTTATTTTCCCCTTTAAATCTAGAATCGATTCAGTACGATTCTCTCTTTAAGACGAAAGGTCCCTGGGTCAAGGTGTACCCAGAAACATACGTTCTTGTCAGCTGGTTCAAAGTAGTGGTGAATTATGGGAAGGTAACTGCACTCACCGAATAGAAACTGTTCTTAAGCATAAGGCTTACAGTACTTGTCACCTAACAAAGTACTAACAAAGTTTCCAAACACTCTATTCTTATTCATACCATACTGGAGCTCTACGGTATTTATAAAATCCAATGAAGTGGGTTTTCTTCTCAAGATACATTGTCTTTTAATCCCTTCTATCCAGTCATTGGGTCAGAAATCGGGTGACTGAGTGAGGTGATGGAAAATATTTACTAAACTTCAGGTTGTAATATTTTTAGCAAATATCAATTGATTAGTGATCTTGAAAGACATGCTGGTAGCATAACTTTATTCCTGTAAGTTATAATTCTAAACAAAACCATCCATCGCGCTGGTATAATAATAATAATAATAATAATAATAATAATAATAATAATAATAATAATCCTTATTACTTTCTGAACATTTTCATTTGCTTTATTCTTTGAATCTATTACTACAACAGATTTACCCTAATAATCGAAAATTCTGAACATATAAAGTTGAAAATGATAAAGAAAACACGTCCGCTTTCTATTCCGCAGACAGAGATCCAGTGACTCCAGAAAGATTCAAGCCTTGGAAGATTGTCCTTTAAAAATTCGGAATCGAATTTGAACCGTGCACCCCACTGAAGCACTGAGATCCAATTTGAATATACAAAAAAAAAAAAAAAACAAAAAAAAAAAAATACAAAAAAAAAAAAACACGCTGAAGTAGGGATTCATTTGATTAATCTTGAACCAGAATCAATTATTCAACGATCAATATTTAATAAGATGATCCGCCAGTGATGCAACTAAACATTGTATAAAATGTAATTATTACAAGACTGATAACTGGCAGCCATGATTTGTAAAACACCGGGAAACACAATTTCATTTTTTTTCAAGTTACGTAATTTATTTCTCGTCAAGTGAAGAAAGTATCGACATGTGTAAATGATTACCACAGAGTAATATATATTTTATGAAAGCGTTTTTAATCGATCAGACTTGTAGCTCAATTTTAGATTTTGTTAAGCACTTTCTTCTATTTGATTCTGTCAGCTGATAGAAGTACAATAGTTTTTAATAGAGGAGCTGAAATACATGCTTTACATTATTATTATTATTTGTAGCAGGAGAACTAACAATTTTATGACCAATCTGCAGATGATATACACTGCATTTTACATCATTAACTACCTTCCTAATTTTTTAAAAACTACTGAAAGAATTTACGAAGATATTTGCACTATTAATAGGCAAAGTATTTCACATCATATGGATCAGTCTCAGCCACTCTCAAGATGTGACAACTGTTTTAGGAATGTTATAAGATTTTTCAAGTTTCTCATTATTATCTAATTACTGAAACTCCAAGAAACATTATCTTGTAGATTAAAATTATAATTACAAAACAAGTACAGATCTTATTCGGATAAATATTTTAAAGAAAAAAGTAGTGTCACGGATAAAAGTTATAAAGACAACATTAATAAGAATGTATGCTCCCTGTTCTAAAAGAGGTTTTAGCAGTCTTTCGTCCATTGATTTTATGAAATGTGTTTATTCATATGAAATAGACTGCAGAACTTCCAGAATAGTATTCCAAAGTTCATCTTTGATTTTAAATCAAATAAACCTTTCTATTTAAAGTGTACCACAAGTTTCAATCGCGTTATGGTCGGATAAGCTGTCCATTTCATTAAATGAGTGTCTTTATACTCCATCTTATTAAGGCATTTTAAGTTTTCTTTTCCGAATGTGATGAAGCATTATCGGATATAAAACTAATCTTTCTGGGATCTTCTGAGTTCTTGAACCATGACTCCACGTATGCCTTCAAAATCAGTTTTGGTTTGCTCTGTCATCTTAATAGCTTCTTGGACTGACTATAGGCCCACCATTTCACTAAAATCCCACCCCCAACATCACATTAACTTTCCCTTATTAATCTCAACCTTTAAGGGTGATTTCCGTCAATAACCACCTAATCAGCCTTTGCTCCAACCCTCTGTTCATCGAATTTAGCAAGATATTCATTGGTTAACAGCAGTTGAAAGATGGTTTTTCATTTGATTTGATTTTCCTAATGAATGTCTTTTAAAAGAGGCTTAATCATCGTTCTTGCATGTTTTTCTACTTTATTTAGAATGTATCATCTTACGCTCTTCGAGATATCCTCGCCTGATAAGAAATAGTCCATTTTTAATGATAAGTAAAAGTAACGAAAAGTCTTTCGTAATTAAATGTAAAACACTGTTTAGGATTTTCCCCTTATAAGACAAATAAACATATCTAGATCAACAGATTCTTCGAATGACACGAGAAACGTTATTGTTTATAGTTTATCACATTATAGTCAATTTGATTATAACTGAAACGTATTTGGAAAATTATTTTCTTAAATTTATCAAGTTGGCTTGAGCATTAATAACTTTTTGAAGTAACATTGTGGAGGAAAGTAAACTAACACTTTTAATACGCTGATCACACTTATGATATGTTTCATCTTTCTATCAAATATTTAATTTTTTGAAGTTATTATATTTTATTTTTGTAAACCTAATCAATTTTGATGTCTGCAGCCACGACTCCAAATATGGCAGTCCTGAAGTTCTTCCCCAGGTCGTCATGCCCTTACTGCTACTCGTATCAAACTGAGCTTACATTCAGAGAATGGGTTCAGACTGAAGATCCTCTTTCAAAGGGACATCATTCATAAACTAACATTGACTTAAGGGATTCTAGAGAATCAGTGGGAAAACGTTTGAAATATCGAGTCTTATCATACAATAAACATACAAGGGTGAGGATTAAAATTACGAGTGGTAATTAGTTTATGAGAAGACGTCAATCTTTATAGTTTATAGGAAGAGAAACTTTCTCATTATCATTCTTGTTGTGTCTCATGTTCCGTTCAGACCTTATTTAGTTATTTGTTGGACACGGACAGTTCATGAAATGCACTTGGTTACGGTTTATGTTGTCCAATTTTAAAATTTATTTTTAAATAAAATATTTTAATATTGGTTAATTTTTCACGAGTTTACATCCACCAGGAATTTATATGCATGTGCCTGTAAGTACACACATATTTATATATAAATCTTTATCGTGATTTGTTATCTGTAAACTGTTGGTATGGAATGCATGTTAAGTTCTAACACAATTGAAAAATTTAATCTGACGGAATTATAATAATAATTTCATCCTTGCAATATATAAGATTTTATTATGCAAGTCAATTCTTAACAATAAAATTAGTATTAACCAGTCGATATTCTTTCAATATATATTTATATTTATATTTATATGAGTCATATATCTGGTGTGTTTCACTTTATGATATATATCTTAAATATACTGATATAATTTGTTTGGAGATGTCGGATTTTATCATTCAAAGAAAACGTAACTTAATCTTTTATTTATAAATGATAAATAAATCCAAAAGTTATAGACTACATAATCATATATTTGATAATCACAATATTCCATACACATGATTAAACTGATATTTATTTTACATTTAATATGAGCTCTTTGGCATTCTATATCTTCATCATTCATTCATCTATTGTTTTTGTTAAATTTATAATTAATTTTATTTATACAAATATCCAAAAGATATGAGTTACAGAGACATATTTGATTTACGCAATATCCCATAGACCCGAGTAAATCATTATTTTATGTTTATATGAAATTCTTAAAATTTTATAATCTTAATGAGTTTTTCATTCAATTCTCATGTTTCAAGCTTAACATTATTTGCAGTTTTTATGTTTCCTAGAGATTTTATTTTCTTGAATATTATTTGTTGGTTTAATATCTATGGCCATTTAGTTAACTGGAAACTTTTTATAGCAAAATGGGCAATAGTCAGCTTTTCAGAATGAAAGGAACATTGCCTTGCATAAATGCAGTCATTAGGTTATAGATTTTTTAGATGCAATCGGTACACTCAAAAACGTATTGCCGAGGAAGTTATAATACTTCTCTGCACTTACCTTGAGACCAACAGAAATTTTGAAGGTATCTATAATAATAGTAGCCCAAAACATTACTCTACCGACCCCTGTTGTTTCTAAGTTGTTTTGGTTGAATATTTCTATGAAGGACCCAACCTTTAGCTCAGTTATCAGGTCTGTTCAATGCAGCTCTAGATTTATCATTAAAATATTATGAAATAAGTTTTCTTGTACTTTTCACCCAACTTACACTCTATGTGATAATTACTTAAAGGTGGTAATTGGTTTGTTTTTATGTCTCTAGCTAATGTTCATAATATTTTGCATCTTTTCTTGTATATATATATATATATATATATATATATATATATATATATATATATATATATATATATATATATATACATATATATATATATATATATATATATATATATATATATATATATATATATATATATTCATATATATATAAAATGTATGTATATAGCAACATTTAATTGTTTAAAACTTTTTTCATTTTTCTCAAATCTCATTTTGTGACATGCTTAAAGTCAATTGTTTTTCTTGCTTTGCCAATGTTTTTACTTTGTTTTTTTTTATTTTATAGTTTTGGGATCTCTGCTCAACTTCTTTTTGTCATTGCCATAGTTATATTTTTATCTGTTGACGTGCATAATAAAATCTAACATAGTATAATTAGATTAATGACAAAGTAAGATTTTCAGACATGAACCAAATCCGTGAAGAACAGATAAGCTCCCAACGCAGCAACTGGATAATGAGCATTATCTAAGGTAACCAAGACAACGGACAGGTTGCTTGGTTACATTTGACTCTTGTTTTAACCAGGATATAACATAAAATAATATATATATTCGTTAATAAGTGTTTAATTAAAGACACAAAGCACCTTGAACCTTAGTTTAAGTTCTTTCAGCTGAATGCTTCATTTTCTCATGTGGCTGTCTTGAAAGAACGTTTTTTGTCAACGATTATGTAACACTTATCTTACGAATAATATTGTCGCTAACGTCGGTTCTGTCGGCCGATTAGTTATAAGAAGCATTGGAATCTGTTTTATTCGATCTTGTATGACTTAAAAACAAGAGACTATCCACCATAGAAAATGTGTGAGAATTTTTAGCATTATTATTAGTACTATTTATTGTTATTTTTGGAAGTACAATATTTTCATATTGACTGTCTTTTACATTTGCAAGATCCAAAATTGTAATTACCCTGTAATATCTCGGCAGACTGATTTTTATCTTGTGCAAGGTTATATTTTATCTTTTGTTATAAAAGCCTATTAATTGAAGTGAAGAAAAACGAGAGGAATCAGACAATTATTTGTTAGCTATCCAATTCTGTAGTAAAGTTTAAAAAAACGAAAGCTGGTAAGTAGCTTAAGGGAAAGAAAGAACGTCCATAATGTTTCTGAGTTGCTACTAAAAATAAATTGTGACAACCAGATGATTCAAAGGGCGGCAAACCTAAATTTATAAAGTTTTATTGGTCAGCATTTAAAGAATCAACCGAGAAGTTGATAATATTCTAAACCCACAAATGATTCTCGTTTTTGTTATTAAGTAAAATAGTTACATCAAAAGAGCTTTTATCAACATTTTCCTTCAACTGAGTGAAGGCATTCGCAACGAATGCGTTATCAATGATCGGACAGATCAAAATTTGATTCCTCAAAAATCCAGTTTAAAAATGTATTAGTATATTCCTCTTATCTTTTCAGTATGTGTTCCTCAAGATAGGAACAATTTTTAGTAATTAAGGACTTCTTTTTTTTCAGGTATAGATAAATGTAATCGGACTGAGATAGATAGATAGATAGATAGATAGTGAATAAGTAAGTGAGAGAGCGGGTGAAGAGAGTGCGAAAGAGATTATTATACCTTATATTTTAGGCATCCAGTACAAAAGGTTTGTAAGACCTGATGAAACTTGTTGACTTCTGTGATTTAGGAGAAACCCAGAAGTGCTTTACATCGGAAGAAAATTTGGGCTTTGTCAAAAGGTTCTTCTGTGTCCACAGCGTAAGGGATCAATCAGTATCATAATTTCAAAAACATTGTTCTGTATCATAATTGAGGTGAAGTATAACTTAATTGATGAATTTGAAAGCAGCATTTCTATAGAGAGAAAAACATTTCACTTTTCCTTCATTAACGTTAATGTAATAGGAACACTATCTTTGAGGTAGACATATTAACAGTTTAACATCAAAACTAAACTACTTTTCAAGCATTTGTACTTCATGCTCTCATGACCCAAATATTGTGTGTGCATAAATCTTCACAAAAAATTCACATATTTTGTAAAATTAAATATAACGTAAAAAAACTTTCGATTTTAACCAGAAAAAAAAAGAAATTTCAAGAGAAGAAAATATGTTTGCTTCCTGCAAAATATTGGGTTTGACTATAGGAAAGTTTATCTATTCTCTTCTATTGTCAATATAATTGAAGGGGTTTTTTGTTATTCAATATTGTTGTTAAAAAATGCTGTCATTTAAAAATGCCGTGTAAAGTATTGAATCGACGGTAATGTAACAAGAGTGGGATTGGTGGAGATCGTGCCCTGGATGCCAAATATACAGATATCGTCAATTTGACCAGTGGGATAAGAATTAATTCGGAATTTTAATTAATATAAATAGCTTTTTTGCTTGCTTTGAATGTCATAAATTCGATTTGCGTAACTGGTAATTGACATTCTCTCCCTGTCATTATAAAAAAAACGTTTACACTTACAAAATTTGCATAATTTAGAACTGTCTCTTAAGTGCGCAATTCTGTTTATCTCACTAATAAAATAAATTCTATCACAACTGAGAATATACAGAATGTGCGACGTTACAATAATGTTGCATACAAATCTTTTAATTCCTTCAACACTCAAAAATAAAATATAAAAAAAAACAATGTCAAATATTTAGGGGAAATAGGAACGAAAAGAGATAGTTGGAATGTAACTTTCAGGGACGCATAATGAGCAATAAGGACTTGGAGAGTTTAACACTCATACAACATATTTAAGGCAAAAGGAACAGAATGAAACGGCGAGCTTATATATATGGATGGCAGAGCAGGGATTGAAAGAAATTGTAAGGAAAAGAAGGTTGCCCTAAATTACAAAGGACAGGAAACTGTGGAAAGACAGTATCGACAAGGAACGTAAAAGAACAAGAAACCCAGTATTGTTAACGGAACCTTCAAAATATATTTTTCACTATCCCCTTAAAATATACAGTAAATAAAAAATGATTACTGCCAGACGTGATCACTTAAGACATAAACTATTCTTTATATCAGAACTCTAAATGTTCTGATTAGCGTTAGGGTTAGCAGCCGATCTTTTACCATCCTCTCCGCCTCATATGTCTGCAGGGTCATTTGAACTAATGTGAGGGACACCGAACCAAAATATTTCATATTTTTTTTCATTTTGTCTGATAGATGTTAATATTTCTGGGCGTCACATGCGTATTAAACTTGGAATCGTGTGCCAAATATAAATAGATGTGTTTTTGTTCACAAGCAATAAATTTAAAAATATATTCTCTCACTCATTCACACTCATTTTACGAGTATGTGTATGCGTATGTCGGTTTTACTGTTGTTTATCTGTCTATCTATCTATCTATCTATCGATATGCGTATGTTAAATAACATATACACGCACGAAAGATTTTACGTACGTATAAATATAGTGCTATCGACGTTGGAGATTATGTATATTCACCAATATATATATATATATATATATATATATATATATATATATATATATATATATATATATATATATATATATATATATATATATATATATATATTGTTTTGACTTTTGAATATACTATATTTATACTCAAACATCGTACACAGTGAGGACATAAGAATCAGCATTGCCTAGTTTTCCACCTCAAGCAATTTTGCAATTTTCATGTTGCTTATAGCGCCTAAAGAAATTGAATAGCATAAGTTGAAGCTCGCTTAGAACCTGAAATTGAGTCACTATGAAGTGTTGGTTCTTATGCACACACACACACGCGCGCGCGCGCACACACACACACACTAGCTCTATCCGTACACACACACACACACATATATATATATATATATTACTTCAAAAGTTATTATAGTGGATACTTCGTATTTAAAATAGACGCCCCATTTTTATTTATTAAACAGTATTTCTTACGTCTATCGGCCTGCGCATTCGAGAAATCTCAGTAAAGGAAAATGCGTTCCCCGGCCGGGATCGAATCTACGTCCCCCTTTGTAGGGGAAACTACCGTTTAATCCAATGTGCTTTACTGCTCAGCCACGACACTGCAAGCAAGGTTCCATTTTTCACTTTTTAAGTAGGCGTCTTAAATAGACGTCTATTTCAAATAGGGAGTATCTACTATAATAACGCTTGATGTAATAAAAAAAAAGTCGGATTATTAATAAACCCATTAATTCTTTAGAAATGGCTTTGTTTACGTCTCGGATATGAAGCTGAGTAGATATGAAACTTTCTAGAAAATAATCTGGGTAAAGTGGATGTGCTTCCTTAAAATGAAATATAGAACCTTGCTTTCTGCACCGTTCTCGTGGCTGTGCGGAACAGCACCTTGAGTCAAGCATTGGTTTCCCCTACAAAGTGTGTGTGCGTGTGCGGCGCGCGTTCGCGCGTTCGCGCGCATTTAGGTGTGTGGGGTGGGTGAATAAAATTCGATCCCTGCCGGGGTACGCATTTTCCTTTACTAAGATTTCTCGAATGCGCGGGCTGATAGATAATTATCTTCACATCTTGTATATCTTCTTTGGTCTGTCCATCTCTTTTGCACTTCTGTTATATTCTGTATCGTGTGAATCTTCAGATAGATACTATGAAATAAAATAATGAACGTTTTGATTTTTTAAACTACTGTCTCGGTCAGAATTAAGAAGTTGATCAAGATCTCTGGTGGGGTCTTTATTAAGACGTTAATCTCTTTGTTATTCGAGGTAAAGATGAATCAAAGACGGCTTTGTATAAATCTTCAGTAGAAGCATTTTAAACCTTGCGCTTGTTTCTCCACACATCAAATATCGGAAAAATATATTCTTTACACCATTTACGTGCATACTATTGTCATACATCCTTGTCTTTGATGATGTCATTATAACAATTTAGAAATTCAGAGGGAAAAATATTTTATAGCAAAATGTTTTGATAGAACATTTTTTTAAATTCTCGCGTTTTTTAAACTTCTCTGTTGAGACAAATTTGTTTGTTATAAACGACCAAACGGTTTCATGTAGAGATCTCAAATTTGGTGTATATAATTACTGACGGAATGATTTAAAGTAAAAACATTTTTCTTTGCAAGAAAAAATAGGTATGGCTTTATGCAAAAATTACTTTTGTAGTAACAATTATTGTACTTAACCATTAGGTGTAAGACTATAATTTCTTATTTATTAACGATGCCTGATCAAGAAAAAGACTTGTGCTTTAAAAAAGCAATTTCACAGAACAGTTTTTGTCCAAAATGTATTTTCTATTTTTTATAGTATATCCCTACTGAAAAATGAATGCACATGAATAATGACAATAATAAATGTTTAATTGACAAGATTATAAACAATTTTAAAATCTAGATTTCGTTTCTTTCATCTTGGTATAAGGAATTATGTGGGATTATAACTCCCCAGCTCCCACTGGTTCGATTTCAATGACTCATAGCTCATTCAATTGCCCTAGAAAAGTTAGGCGCAGGGAACGATTTTCGTTGAGCTCAGATTCAGGGTTGCCAGATTATGCGAGGTTAAAAATATATATTAATATATTATACTAGCCATTATCGTTGCTTTCATGGTTCAAGGGTAGTAACTCTTATCTTCCTTTTGTATCCAAAATTGCAGCTAGCTTAAAATTTTAAGCTAGCTTAAAAGCCGCCCTATCAGGCTGCATTTAAACTACCACCTGTTGAGAATTCTTGGTATCATCACAATAGCTAGGGAGGAGTAGATATGATAGGCATCAATAAACTACAGAAGAACCGTCTGTTGCGTAAACCTCGGTGCGAGCACCGATCTCTCTCACTGGGTCAATGATAGGGCGCGGCCTCGGGTAGTTTCCCATAGCTGGGCACCTCTCAGTATAATTTTCCTCAGTTGCGACTCTGTCCTTTGAGACAGTCGCCACTGAGTGCAATCTGTCCAAGGACAGAGACGCAACTGAGAGATGATAAGTAATGTTACAAATCACTCGAGAAAGTAGAGATTTACTTGACTACCCACTGAGTCAGGTTGTGGGACAAGGTCAATTTGTCTTCACTCGGGCCGCTGGTCTTATGTTTGTCCAAGCTAGTCAGAGCTGGTCTAAGCTAGTCATAGATGGTCTTAGCTGTTCATAGATGGTCAGAGCCGGTCTAAGTTAGTCATAGCTGTGATACTACCAGTACAGGGACGGATCCCTGTGCCAGGTAAGTATCAGAATGTGTAAACCACTCGAGAGAGAAATTTACACACTAGGTATTTACTCTGTCTCCCCACTAAGACGAGTTGCTCCACAAGGTCAGTTTTTAAGGTGGGGATCCGAGCGCATACAACCGAGACTGGAAAATTGCTCGCACTCCCCGCAACCATCGGCTGCGCTGACCTCGGTGCGACTACCGACCCTTCTCTCTGATGCAATGAAGGGCGCGGCCTCGGGTAGCTGTCCCCCAGTGCTGGGCACCTCTCAGAATAATTTTTCTGAGTTGCAAATCTGTCCTTTTAGGACTCCTTTAACGAAGTTGCCCCTGAGTGCATTCTGCCCAAGGACAGAGTCGCAACTGAGAGATGATAAATAATGTGCTACAAATTCCTCGAGAAGAATTTACACACGAGATATTTACTCTGTCACTTCACTAAGACAAGTTGTGAACAAGGTTTTTTTTAAGGTGCCGACCCGAGCGCGTACATCCGGGCATGGAACAAAAATTGCCCGCAGCCCCGACAGCCCTCGGTTGCGCTGGCCTCGGTGTGAGCACCGATCCTTCTTTCTGATGCAATGAGAAGGCACAGCCTCGGTCAGCTGTTCCCCAGGGATGGGCATCTCTCAGTATAATTTTCCTCAGTTGCGACACTGTCCTTTGAGGACAGAGTCGCAGTGATACTACCAGCGCAGGGACGGATCCCTGCGCCCGGCAAGTATCGGAATGTGTATATAACTGAAGAGGGGTTTTGATTTACTTGACTCCCCGCTGAGACTGGTTGTGAGACAAGGTCAGTTTTTTACGTGGGTACCCAAGTTTCTTCACTCGGGTCGCTGGTCTTATGTGGTCATAGCTTGTCCAAGCTGATCAGAGGTGGTCGAAGCTAGTCATAACTGACCAGAGCCGGTCCAAGTTAGTCATAGCTGTGATACTACCAGCATAGGGACGGGTACCTGTGACCGGTAAGTATCCGAATGTGTATACCCCTCATGAGTGGGGTTTATTAACTTGATTCTCCACTGAGTCAGGTTGTGACACAAGGTCGGTTTTTAACGTGGGCACCCGAGGTTCTTCACTCGGGCCGTTCTCTATGGGGCAATGAGCAGCTGTTCCCCAGGGTTGGGCACCTCTCAGTATAATTTTTCTCAGTTACAACTCTATCCTTTGACGGAGTTCCACTTGAGCGCACTCTGCCCAAAGACAGAGACGCAACTGAGAGATGCTAAGTAGATATGTTACAAAACCCTCAGGAGAGGGGTTTGTATTTACTAGACTCCCCACTGAGTCAGGTTGGGACATAAGGCCGGTTTTTAATGTGGGGACCCGAGTGTCTTCACTCGGGCTGCTGGTCTTAGCTGGTTATAGCTTGTCCAAGCCGGTCTAAGCTAGTCATACCTGTGATATTACCAGCGCAGCGCCTTGACCGGTAATTATCCGAATGTGTATACCCCATGAGGGAGTGGTTGATTTACTTAACTCCTCACTTAGTCAGGTTGTAACACACGGTCGTTTTTAACGTGGGGAAACGAGTTTCTTCACTCGGGCCGCTGGTCTTCGCTTGTCCAAGCTGGTCTAAGCTAGTCTTAGCTCTGATACTACCAGCGCAGGGACGGATGCCTGTGACCGGTAAGTATCCGAATGTGTATGCCCCGTGTGTAACACCCACTAAGGTGTTTACACACGGTATTTACTCAGTCCCTCCACTTGGACGAAATGTGACAGAAAGTCTATTTTTAGGTGGGGACCCGAGCGCGCATGTCCGGGACAGGAACAAAAATTCTCCAAGCCCCCGTAACCATCGGTTGCGCTAGCCTCGGCAGCTGTTCCCCATGGATGGGCACCTCTCAGTATAATTTTCCTCAGTTGCGACTCTGTTCTTTGACCTACACACTGAAGTCTCAATATCTGTATTACATATTATCTACTTCTGGGCGCTATCACTCTTCGGGCTTAACTAATTTGCATATTTATTTAAAAAAAGTTTTTCATTAATTAACTCTTCTTAATTACTGTTCTTTATTCAAGGATTGTTTTGATTTCTATATAAAAAATAGTCTTGTTTAGGAATATCGTCTTATATAGTGCAGAATAGTGTTTAAAATTTGCATTTTACTTGTCCTTCAATAAGTTGGCATCTATTTGTAAAACTTTCCTTAACTATAACAACCCAATTTATGAATGAAATGTTCATTTAAAATTTTTGTTTTAAAGATTTCAAGTAGTGAATATATCTTACTTTGCAAAGCGATAGCCTGCCATATATATATATATATATATATATATATATATATATATATATATATATATATATATATATATATATCTGTGTGTGTGTGTGTGTCTGTGTCTGTGTCTGTGTCTGTGTCTGTGTGTGAAACAAATATGGCAAGGCTGCCAATACAGTATAGTTCTCGATGAAAAAGGAAAACAATGAACAGAACAGCAATATATTGTTTTGGATTGTAACAAATTTACTAACACGTCGTCAATTATTATTTTCTTCTGATCTGGCAGAGTGCATTGAAATCGATTGCCTGAATAATATCAATAAGTTCAATATTGGCTTTTTTTCTTTTATAATGCATGTTTTAATGACAAAGTAGAATGTTTTGCCCGTAAATTCTCTTACAATTCTAATCTTGACAATCTGGAGTATCTTTTACTGACTGTCCACTTAGATAACTACTGGGTAATTCTCATATACCTCCGTCCATAGTTTCTTTTGTCATCTCTAAACTGGATCTCCACAAAGCACATGAACTTGATGATATCCCTACAATAGTTCAAAAGAAATGTGCTTTTAAAATGACACCTTTTCTCTCAAGAATTCTTGAACTTCTTGCATAGTGGAAACCTTGTTCTGTAGTTCCTTTCTTTAAGAACTCAGTTGAACTGTCTGATCCTTCTAACCATCGACCCATTATCCTTCTGTCTCTTTTTAGTAAAATCTAGAATCTCTAATCAACTCCGAATTGATTAGGCATCTCACATCGCGGTGTATTCTTTCAGACAAGCAATATGACTTTCATTTCTCTAGGTCAACGGCTGATGAGTTAACGATTGATGCTAGAAGAGTCTGTCAAGCTTTAGATAAGAATGGCGAAGTACGCGTTGTTACTTGGGATATCTCAAAGGCGTTTGACAGGGTTTGGTCTTCTTCACAAATTGAAGGGTTATGGTATTTCTAGACAAACTTGATTCAATTTCGATTTGATTCAATCTTTCTTATCAAATCGCGAAATTAACGTTATCTTGAACGGACACTATTCTAGATCATTTTTTACATCAATGCCGGTATCGCCAGAACTTGGACCTACATTGTTTCTAATTTTTATCAACGACCTTTTTGATGTCATTAGATCTCAGATCGGTATCTATGCTGATGACACAAGTATTTACTCATGTCTTAATGCTACGTCTGATAAGTTTGATAAAGTCAAATTGGCAAATGGATCTAAAAAAATGGCCTTAAATCTGTTGTTAACAGGTGGAAAAAGGATTTTTTATTTGACGCCACCAAAAATGGAACTGTTCTTTTTTAATCGTCTTAAAAAAATCTTTTTTGCCTTCCATCAAAATGGCTGATGTTAACCACCAGGAGATCAACTCATTGCGCTTTTTCAGGTTAACGTTTTCTACTGACATAAAGTGGAAAGATTATATTGAATCAGTTGCTAGATCTGCTGTCTGGAAAGTTCGTACACTATTTCGTCCTGGACAATTGTTCTCTCCATGATCGAGCATATATCTTTATAAGTATCATTCGTCAATGCGTTGAATATTGCTGACACAGCTGCTCTGGTTCTTCTGCTATCTATCTAAAAATTCTTGATAAAATCCCAAGAAGAATCTGCAATGTCAATGATCCTAAACTGACATCTCGGCTTCAGTCACTTTCTCACCATCATAACGTAGCATCACTATACCCTTTCTAGAAATATTTTCATGGTAACTGTTCTAATAAGCTTTCTTCTTAGGTACCTCTACTGGACGAATTGCACTATGTTTCGACAAATAATAAGTTCACATTCAAGAAAGTGTTGTGAATGGGTGGTCAATGTAATAATTTAATGGAGTTTTCCGATTGCTGAAATTAGATAACGGTTCACCCTAGACTTGAACAGCTTAAAATTGTAATGATCGGAGAAGCGTCCTCTTGGAAGTCGGTTCTCCAAAGCAGTGGTTCATGAAAAGAAACCGCTCGAGTGGAACTTACATAGAAAGGAATGTGGATAGTTCTCTACAACATGCGTGGCATGACAGGTCTTAGCCATGAAGGTTAGAATGGGTGGAATTAAAGAATGTAGTTCATCTGAACACTTTCCATGGAAATAGCGATAGAAAAGCGAGCGGCTTGGGACGTCTTTATTGGGAGAAAAAGGATATTATTTAACAATGTTGCGTTTTCAGTTCTGGTTTTGCTGAGTCGAGTTGGTAATATGATGAAAGTCTGGCGATATTGCTGGGAGGGTATTTTCTGTGAGAAATACGTCTTGTTTATGGTAAACTTTCAATAATATCTCAAGTAACATACAGCCAATATAAAAGAACGTCAAAAATTTTGTGCACCATTGCTGTAATTTTTCACGATATGACTAAAATAAATCTGAACACATCTTAACAAATTTGGATTTACATCAATGATATGCCCACAACAACAAAACGACCTCATTGCTTTTTAAAACATAATCAATAATTTGTAAATAAGAAGATTCAACAATTTCCGAAAAAGACTGCAAGAAGATCAAAAAATGATAAGCAATTAAAAAAAAATATTTATAAAAGTAGCTAAATCCAGAATAATCTATAAAATGGAAACCAACAATACAATAAACTAGTTGACAAAGAAGTCACTCAATAAATGTTACAAAACAACTAATAACAAAGTAATGCGGAAAAAATTTACACAAATGATAAATGCATAAAAAAGAAAAATCGATAAATATAAGCACTCAATTGCTGATACACCCTGAAGAATGGACGGACAGGTCCGTCTACGAAACTCTGGAATCGGGATGCTGAAGGTAACATCTATCAGCTAAGTAACAAACTTTTACTTATATTAATTCTTTTTACAAATTTTTACGTATATTAATTATTTCTCTTTCTCTACACAGACACATAGATACATACACATAGACACACACACACATATATATATGATATAAGTATATAATTTTAAGAATGCTACGTTTTGGAGAAAAGTACTCAATATCAGACATAAAGTGTATGTAGATATAAAAGTGGACACTGGTGTCAACACCAGTCTGCTAATTTCAGTGTCCACTCTTTTATGTATCTATCTATCTATCTGTGTGTGTGTGTGTGTGCCTGTGTGAACGAAAGTACCGACGTTAACGACAAGATTTATCGTAAGAAAAGTATTTCATAATCGTGGACAAATTATTCATTCACATCAAGACAGTCACGTGAGAAAATTAACCATTCACTTGATAAGGTTCAACTCGTTTTGTGTTTTTAATTAAACGTGTATTAATCTATCTATCTATCTATCTATCTATCTATCTATCTATCTATCTATCTATATGTATGTATGTGTGTGTGTGTTTATTGGAAGGGTCTTCCCAATTATAAAGTCCTTCCTAACAGGTAGGTTCCAGAAAGTAGTTATTAACAGCCATTCCTTTCGGGTGACATGCAGATATACGGGTTCAGCTCTAAAATCTTGGTGATAAACCGATCTACCACTAACTTCTCAGTGGGGAAAAAACTGGTTACATTCAATGCCTCAAAAATCAAACTAGCTAGATTCGATCATCGCCGATCAGATCCCGAAGTATCCCAAGGCACGATAAACAGATGTCCCCTCAGGAGTTTCCGCGCCTTGAGAATGATCTTAAGCTCACGCCTGATCTCAAATGGAACTCGTACATACGATCCACTGCTAAAGATGCAGGAAAAAATTGGTCGAATGCTTGTATCGCTCCAATAAGTACTTGACACCTCATGCTACCTATACTTTTGCAAGGGCTAGAACAGGCCGAGAATGGAGTACTGTTGTCATATTTGGGTAGGAGCTGTTCAATATTCATTTTCCAGTTTTGATAGAATTCAAAAGCGTCTCCGTGTTCTTGTGTGTGACAAATTATTTTCCACCATCCAACCTCTCAGTCATAGACGGGATGTGACAAACCTCTCACTGCGCCATCCCTACTTCCATGCAAAGTGCTCAAACGAACTATATTGCTTGCTTCCGCCAGCCCTAACCTTCACGGCTTACACTCACCATGCCACTTACATTGTAGAAAACCACCCACATCACCTTCGTATTCCATAGGTGAGAAGTAAGTTCCACTCGAACAGCTCCTTTCCACAGGCCATTGCTATGTGGAACCAACTCCCAAGTGAAAGATTTCCCGATCACTACAATTTTAACCCGTTCAAGTCTAGGGTTAACCGTTATCTACTCCTATCCGTATAAACGGCCTTTTAATGTAACCCTCTACTTCGAGTTTGTAAAAATATAAATGACGTACTTGGACAGCTCGGCTACGAAGAATTTCACAATGAAGAATAGTTCTATTTGCTTTTAGAGCACAGTTCTTTAGAAATTGCTTTGTTTACGTTTCGGATACGAAACTAAGCAGATATGCCTTTCGCGAGAATCTGAACGAATCAATGTGCTTTATAAGCGAGTGCGCGCGCACACACAGACACACAAACGCACATACACGCACACACACACAAACACATACACACAAACACATACACACAAACACATACACACATAATATAATATCACACAAATAGTTGCCGAGAAAAAATAGAGACAGCTGTATATGACCACTACAGTGAAATACTCTCAGCTCAGGTGGACAGTTTATCGTTTTCTCCTTTGAGCTTTCTGACGTTGAAATATAGTTTGTATTTGCTTTACGACATATTTAATAAGTCTGATACTTTCTCAACGACCGCATACCTAGCCTGGCAGTGAGAAAAAAATGCAATTTCAACGCTTTATTTCGTAATTGAAACAAACCTATGTTTGCATGTTATTTCTCTTTCAGCCATTTCGGCTGGGGCGCAATTAAAGATTTATAATTGACGCCAACAGTGTTCAAGTCATAAAGACAGATATTTCACATACAATTTCCATTGCTACTTCCTATTTCAGAACATTATGCACACATATGCATTATGGAAAAACTATGAAAACCTCCATACCTGAATTATCTGTTTGACTGATGTTAACACAATTTGCTCAGTCTATAAACACACGAATTCTACAACCGAATATAATTCATTTAGGGACTGATTTTGTCTTGAATTTTTCCATCTTAGATTGTCCGTTATTTTGGCTGTTTGTCAAACAAATCCGGTTTTGGCACTAGCTCAGTAAAGCACAAATTCACTTGATTTGATCTTGAAAGTTTATCTTGCTAACAGCTGCAACAAGGCGTATAAGTATTTTCATTATTTACATGTGGACTATTGTCCTCATCTTTATTGTTATAATCACAACCCTGCAACCGACATCAAGTGCCTGTCGATCCGGATAATCTTCAGGTAATTATGAGTATACTAATTAACTGTTATATCTGTAACACACACATATGAGCGCGTGCGCAGACGCACATACACACACATACCTCAAATATTTTTGTCCTATTGTTATTTTCAGGTTTCTTTTTGTAAATGTAACGTGTTGTTCTTATTGCAAAATTTGGTTTACTAGAAATTACCATAATGTTAGTTCAAACTTTTATTAGTTACTAATTGATTCCACACTTTTTGTCCATCAGTCTCTTCATCATTGATGATTTCTTTAATGACAAGATAATGAAAACGATATTGTTAAAAATGTCTATTATAATGAAACCATTTCATGTCAGAATCTCTGAGAGTTTAGATGGGACTTTAATGAATGATATTTGGACTAACCTTCTAGAAAAGAGACATTTCAATAAAACTAAGAAAAATGAAAAAATGAGTGTATTTCCTTCTGAACTTATTTTTCGTGTTTATTGAGTGAATGTAGAATGCAAGAACGAAGCATGATAAACTGTTAACGAGAAGTCGAAAGAGAGCAGAGAATTGAGAAGAAAG
>OZ010585.1:220000-241431 GCA_963932145.1 Acanthosepion lycidas | reverse complement strand
ATCTTTTTATTTTAAAAGAAAACAAAAGAATGAATAAAACAGGAAAACCCACATCAAATCCCTTCTCTACATTTTTTAATGATTTATGGGACAGTTAAGGTACAAATTGATCAACGCAATTATTATTATTGTTATTGTTGTTGAATGAGAAAACAGCATGCCAACAAAGTGACGCTGAAGTACAAACATACGAAGCCTAGTTAGCAGCTAGATGTGACTCCTAAGTCGCTTTGACAGACTTATCCTTCACTTAAGAAAAACAACCGTTTCGATACCTAGTCTTGATGCTCCTCCATGACTTCTGTTCTTGAACAACGATGCGCAAAAATCAGCTTTATAAATAGATAAACTTTATTTTTCACACAACAGTTGAGAAGTCACTGAATCTATCATGTGTACTCCTTCAAAAAGGTAGACATTTTTTATCAGTTCGGTTCCTTATGTGTCCAAATACACTGGAATTCATACTGACTAAACACTGACGCAGCTTCCATTTCTATGTGGCTTTTCTTCCGCAGAAATATTGGCAAGAAATGGGAACTCGGAATAGTTGTTCACAGAAAGAATCTGATAAATATCTTCATCTATCTTCGTTAGATTGGTAGGCTTTTTGCCTCTTTTTTTGACCAAGCGATCTACTCCTCTATTTTTTAAAATATACATTCTGCAAATCACTTTTGTCACGAAAATTGTGTCATACATTATACTGATATTTGTATATATTTGCATGATGCTGATCATTACTGGATCGGTCACATTGTTCAATTTGTCGAACGGTTTGCTCATTTTATTGATTGACCGTGGTTGTCCTTGGAGATTTAGGAGATTCCAGCTGGTCTGATAGGCCAGCTGGAATGTTTAATTCTTTTCGTTCAATAGCCTCCGTTGAATGCAGATGTCACTCATGCAATAAACGATTCGATCTCTTAGAAACTCTACAACAGCATTGTCGTAGTTGTAGAGTTCTGCAGTCATCCATAAATTTGCAATGAACTCACTTGCCGCCTGCAGACGACAATTAAACTTGTACTTCTGAACAATGGGCCTAGGGGTTCTTGTCACAGTTTCACTAAAACCTGAAAAGTGTTATCGCCATGTTTGGTAGGAATCATTAAATGTTTATCAACTTGTACTGAATCAAGACTGATTTTTTGTCATTAATGCCATTTGCCGCAAAAAATATTCCATGATTTTTAGATATTCCTTCCGCGACTCACTCATACTAACAAACGGCTTCAAGATACTGATGCCGGCTGCCATTGTTACTTTTCAGGCCATTATAACATCACTTTTCATAACATGAAGCGATTCACAACAATGACAAAGTCCAGATTAGAATTCAATAACTTTAGATGAAACGTAGCTACCATTGAATTACACAATGAATGACCGAATGCCAGAATATTTTCACTGATTTCTTTCTGATATGATAACTCTGGTCTGCACTTCCCTCAAGATAACTATAACAAGTGAAAATAATTGCACTCACGAAATCGTAGTAAATTCTGCATTCCACCGAGGTGCAATAAAAATTCAATCGTAATAACTTCATGGAAACATATCATAATAAAGGCACAGTGATTCCTGTTTATAGCAGCTTTTTCTTCTAAAAAAAAAATCAGTCAAAACGGTAATTTTACCATTCGTATTTGGTAACTCGTTTCTTTTACTTATGCGTAGATATATTGCATCTGTCATAAATTCCATTCAAATAACATTAGCCATTCGATTTCCAGAATGCTTGCCATACAAAGATAGCTATTTACCTGTCAACTTCACTATTTGACACAACGTGGATCCACGCATAATTATCTCATCTAGTAAGCAGGGCCCAAGTAATGCAATATTTGGTATAAAATTTTGATAGTTTTACAAATGCTGAATTCTTCAGTTAAGTAATGTCATTTAATTTAGGTAGGCACAATGTCACAAATGACCAATCTAGTGTTCATAAGCAGTTGCCCAAATCAGTGCTGATGAAAGTAATTTTGATTATATTCGAGATATTTCGACTGAGAATTTTATAAAATGTATGATTAGAGACTTGAAGCAACAGAAGTATTGTTCTGCAGAAGGATGCTGAGAATATCATGTAGTGAACATGTGAGCAAAATGAAATTTGAGAGCAAATGGCAACAAAATGACATACATATACACTATAAATTCTAGGGCACATAATGAGGAAAGAGTGTTTGGAAAATTTAATACTCACAGAACAAACTGAAGGTAAGAGGAATAGAGGAAAACAACTCTTAAATCCTACCTAGCAAGCTTGAGCAAATGGATGTTAGAGCAAAATCATATAAACATATTTCGCCGACAAATTGTAAATTTACAACAGATGCCTTTCTCTCCTTCTTTCACAGACCGGTAAAATCACACCACAGTGTGTCTCGAATTTCGTTCACATCGGTGTGCACAAAACTTGGGAGAACCCGCTGTACATTCACAAGGATAACTCGAGATGAAATAACCCCACGGTCAGAAATTAAAACACAAATTCTGTTTCTCATATATTTATTTATTTATTTATTAGTCAAGGATTCACTTACACAGAGAATAGGTAGGTGACACTTGTGATAGCTTCTGCTACATCTTCACTTCGGTTAGCGAGGATTCTCTCTTGCTACTTCGACGCCCATTTCTTGCAACTCGCCCACAGGTTGCTTGAATCTATTTTTTAACAGCAGGCATCGGAACTCCTCTCGATGGACCTTCAATTCTAACTGTAAGCCTGCGAACGGAACTTTTTAATTTCCGGCCAATTGACATTTATTTCTGAAAGTTTACATTCCTTAATCTGTTTATTTTATTCCATGCTGCTGTTTTTCACAAAACTAGATAAATTTCTGTAGAATAACCCAAACAATTACAAGCAAAATTTTAATATCTTCAGTTTTTTGGAGTATTATCTCCTAAAAGGGAATAGGCAATTTGTTTTCAGTCTTGTTTCAAAATCTGGCGGTTGTTACCGATTCTGTAGTGATTACCGTGTTCTAAATAATATTATAAAAGTGGTCAATATTCTATACTAAATATCTATTTACGTGCGTTTAAATTTGTAGTTCAGTCTATATTTGAAAAATAAATAAATAAATAAAAAGACTGAACTTCAGTTAATCACCAGATCAAAATGAGATCCTGATAATGTGCTGAAGACGTCAGTAATTACACTTTTCTGGCTGTTTGAATTCAATTGTATACTTTCAAATTAAAAAAAAATGTGTAAGCAACATTTCAAAGCTTTGTGGATAACATATTTGCTCATCATAACTGTAGTTTTGTATTTAGACGATACCCTTGCATTTAGTGACGAGAAAAATCACATTAAATGTCTAGAATATATCTTTATTTAGAATTTTGGTGTTGTAATGTCAATGCAGAACTTTTACTGTCTAATAAAAAGATAATGAATTGAGATCATTTCCATGCCCCCCAAATTTCAAGAGTTGACGTAGGTTTTTAATATATGCTACGCGTAGCTTTTCATTTTTTAAAACCGGTAAAACTGAATCGTTTATAACGATACCTATCAATATTTACTAGGTACATTTCTGATATATCATATATTAATAGTTAGAATATAGTAGCTGATCGCATGTCACGATCGGTCTTAGCGACACAAGTAGATGTCTGACATGTCAGAAATTATTGAGACAGTCTAAAGAAAATAATTTTTTTTAACTATTCTTAAACGTTTTCAGTGTTGTTTAATAATTCTAAGATATATGAGTGCATATTTTGCTAACAGTAAAAAATGATTAATAAACATACAAAATCTCCCTTCAAGTTGTTGAATTATCATCACTACATTTTCAAACAGTCCGTGTAGTTATATTCAGGACAGTTTCTTCAGTCTGATGATCTAGCTCCATATTTAAATTTTAACAGCAGCCTGACCGTTATCAAGAAAAATAAAGTGGAAGTGACAAAACAACAAATGGAGATAGGACGTAGTTGAGATAAGTAAAAAAAGTTTTTATTTTGCGTGATTTACAAGGTTCGATCGTTTGTTTGTTTCGTGGTATCGTATATCGGACGTGAGGGACTGAGAGTTCGTTTGGGTACAAGACAAGGTAGTAGTCGATATAGACACGTGGAGAAAATTAACACGCATATGTAGTCGAGTGAGATAGACTCGTGGGAGAAATATTCCACGAATTATCGTAGTGTTGTAGTCTCTGCTGGTGATGGTTTCTTCGCTGGTCAAAGGAATCGCTATTGATAGTAGCGACCCAATGTCGCTGCTGATGACCTGGGCATTCGTGTAGTGTGCCGCGCTCGGCTAAGTTTGCCTACCAGTTGATTTACCCACGTTAATAAGATTAATGGAGAATAATAACAAAACAAGATAAGGAATTTATTTACGAACTTATACGCTTGAAGTTGTATCTGTATCTTGTTTCAGGAAAATAAAGCATAAATTTTTAAAGTCCGTAATTTTAACGAAGAGGAAATGATTATACAACAGATAAATGATCTGGCACAAAATAATATTAAAAAATATTAAAAAATTTAAAACAAAGGTAGAGAGTTTGTTGCTCACAGAAGTGATATACAGTTGCATACATTCAAAAGTAGACGAAGAGATATAGGTTGGCGTACTTAGCTTTCTTGGGCTGTTGAAGGAAAATTCTTAGATGTGCCGTGTGTTTGGATAAAAGACGATAATTGGCGAATAATTTTACACTGGTAAGAACTTGAATGCTGGTCGCGAGGAACTAAAACCAAAACTTTTATATGACTTCAGACACGTTTCTTTTATTAATTTAATTTTTCTCTTCATTTTATATATAAAAAAATTTCGCATAGGTTCGTTACTTTCTTTTCTCTTTTGTTCTTAGCTCAACGGCTAATTTCTGTAAAGTCAAGGTTTTCATTGGCTCAAAGAAAATTTAACATAGGCTCGCGAATTTTTTTTCCGTCTTTTTTCTGAATCCTCCGAATTTGAAGGGAGTTATTATTTCTCACTGGTTACATGATCGGATCTGCTTTTGTAGGTGGAAACGGCATTGGCTTTATAGTGAGTGAATCAGAAACAGCTGCTGCGGAAACCACGTGGGCATTATTCTGATTGGTCACAAAATATGTTTTATGACCATGGTATTGCGAAAGTGGGTACGCGGAGCCGGAAGAAATTCAAGTTTGTTTTTGTCATATGAGAAGTGGATGTCGAAGTGAAGACTTCCCTTTGAATTAAAGAATTGGAGTCCCAACAACACTGTACAAGTTCTATGTTTTAACATGTTATACAGAAAGCTTAACGGTTAACCATTAACTGAAATTACCGTACAATTAGTAGTTCTAGTTATTATAAATACAAGGATTACGTATTTAGGGAAATTCAAACGAGTTCTTGTTACAACTATCGAAAATTGTTGTTTTTCAGAGATTGTAAACAACTACTTATCGTCAATAGCATAATAGTTTAATAGAGAGCACATACTATAATTAAAATAGTTATAGTTTGTAAAAATACTTTTTTTTAAAACGTTTACCAATTGTACTCATCGATGTATACAATACACCTTTTTTACGTCTTTTGGTGGAATGTCTGTATTTCTGGCAGGAACAGTTTTTGTTGCATGCTGGGAGTATTTTTAATTTTTATTTCATTTATTTTATACAACGTTTTTATGCTGTTTTATTTTATTTTATTTATTTATTATTATTATTATTATTATTATTATTATTATTATTATTATTATTGTTGTTTTCTTTGATTTCTGGCGTTTACACATTTCTTTCCCGGTCCCGCCCAGGGACCTAAGGTTAGAAATGGCATCATGACACTGACAAAAAAAAAAAAAAAAAAAAAAATTACATAGATAAAGCCCTTTGTAAAGTGTGGGCTGTATTTGTCAGAACAATTTTTTGTATCTCCTTGAGGCATGGACTTCCAGGAATCCTTTCAATTAGTCTACTGCAATCTTTTCCAACCAGTCCTAGGGCTCCAACTACAACAGGGATTGTTGATGTTCCCATATGCCACATTTTCAAGATTTCTATTTCAAGGTACTTGTATTTTGACAGCTTTTTGAATATCTTCAAAGATACATTGCAGTCAGCAGGGACTGCCATATCAATAAGGAGGCACTTTTTTTGTTTGTGGTCTTTAATAACAACATCTGGGCGGTTGGCTTTGATTGTTCTGTCAGTCACATAGAATTGTAACAGGTCCTATCTCCGTAACCGGATCTGGGTGGTGTTCATACCATTTTCTTTCAGTTTCCTTCCCGTAGAAGTTGCAGATTTTCCACTGCAGATATTGGCCCACTCTGTCATGCCGGGTTTTATATTCAGTGGGTGCCAATATCGTGCAACTTGATACAAGATGATCAATCGTTTCTGGATATTTATCACAGAATCTGCATTTTGGGCTGATACAATATTTTAGTATATGTGCTTGATAATTCCTAGTTAGCAAGCATTGGTCCTGTGCAGCAAGGATAAAACCTTCAGTTTCAGCTTTCAACCCTGCACTACGTAGCCAGTGATGGGTACGGGTTTTGTCTACGTTTGGTACGGGCAGAGTATTGGCCATGAAGCGGTTTATCTTGCCATCGCTTCTGTATCTGGTCGGTTGCATTCGTCTTTGCTGTCTTATTATTATTATTATTATTATTATTATTATTATTATTATTATTATTTTATATTTTATTTTTATTTATTTCAATGTCCCTACATTGTCTCCAATATTAATTCCTTAACTTTTGCCCAATCATTTGATATAATTAAAAGTGATACATTAAATTGTAACTGCACAAAGAATTTGTGTAGAACTACAATTTGACCTCAGTGATTTTTCTAAGAGAAATTATTATGCTTTCCATAAATCTTTAAAAATTCCAGTTGAAACAGGAGGGGATCGTATTTTTGGGAATTATTTGGAACCGCCTTAAACTTGGAATTATTTGGAACCGCCTTACTCTACTAAGATTTACATCTCTGAGAAAAATTTTTTTCATTGAAATGTTTGATAATATACACAATCGAGTATCTAAAATCTATAAATGATTGATAATATACACAATCGAGTATCTATAATCTATAATCCAGTACTGATTGCATCAAATGGTGCTTTATGTTGAAACATTCGTAAAATAAAAGTACTTTTAATAATCAAAAAGCTCTGTAGATACAGCAATGATGTTTATGCACAGATATGTTACTATTGTTCAAAGACAAACATAGGAGAAAACATGCATTATGGTTATAACTAATAATTATAACTAATTAGTAATACTCAGTTTATAATCCAGTACTGATTGCATCAATTCTGATATAAATAATTACAAATAATCCAAAGACATCATAGGAAGATGAATAAATTTTTATTTACGTCAAACAACTCTTTTTACCTAAAAAGATAAACAAAAAGGCGGTTAGAAATTTAAAGACTCGCTTAAAACAATAAAAACATGTACTTCCTATTATGCTGTAAACTGTGAGTAATGGCATTTATGAACTTTTTCTATATCAGACACAACTCTATTTTTACGAATATTTCAAATAAGACTGTTTACTATGAAAATGTACTAAAATCACCTTACACACGCATCTTTACATATGTAAATAAATTGCAATTGTAAATTTTGTCACAATTATTAGAAGTTTACTTGGTATAATAATAGTACCGATGACAAATCACCATGAATCTATTGGTTAAATATTTCCCTCAAGAAGTACTGGTTTTAAAAGAAGGGAATTTAAAATATACTTTTTCAAATACATAAATAAATCCAATTTTTTCGAATAATTAAAAAAAACTGTCTCAGTTTGATGAATCCTGCTTTTAAAATTAAATAACAGTTAGTACGGATTCATAGGAAATTTTTTTTTATAAAGACCCATCGTGCCTCCTAAATAAGAGAAATTGACATTTTTTTCAGTTATGCTGCTTATCCAATCAATGCTAAGGACGGACGTTTGCTTAGCATTATTAAAAACCTTGAGCGTTTTTATTACCTGAAAGTGAGATGCCAGTATGAACGATTTCTCCATTTATAATAGTAAATAATTTAGCATGGATTTGTAGAGAGAAATATCTGGAATTCGACAATTTTATTTTTAAGATGTTTGATGCAGTTAAAAAAACGAGAATTATCTTTGAATTGCTGCACACGACCTATTATGCTGTCAAGTAATTGCCATTGTCTTCTGAAATATTTAACAAGATGTAGAAGAAAATAGAATTCCGGAGAGACGGTAAAATTATCCCGCTGGAGAAAGATTCAATGAGTCACTGTTTGAATAAAAAAAATAAAAGAAAAAATTGTTGCGTGTTCAAATAAAATGAACGTACACAAATTTTGACAGTAATTAATTCTTTATCATGAAATGAAAGTTAGAAAGGTCTTCTCTTTGACTGTAAGAAAATGAACATGAATAGTCTTTCAGTGATGAAGAGAGAAAATGCATTTGGGAGACAAGCTCAGAGTCCGCTGGTGAAAGAAAAGACGCTCGTGTCTCTTTACTGCTGTCAGTCCTTCTGCCGAGTTGAATGAATGTTTGGTTATTATGGTCTTGTGTAGGCGCCACAGGCCTGTGTTTGTTTACCGGTGGGAGATGATTTTATTGGCTATTTATTTTTATTAAATTGAGAATTTGAAGTTTGTTTGAAACCCGGAAGGGTGCGCGGAGCATTTGCTCGGTGTGTTTAATTTTGTCATTTGCTCCTTTGATTTGATGTTGTTCACTTCCGCCTACAAATACACCCACATTGATAATTGAGAAAGTCAGTAAGTAATATACTGTTTAAATATGTTTGAGGCAAGTGACCCTTCTTCCCGATTTAACGGTGCTATGTTGCTGGCTTGTTTCCGCTGTGGAGTCACTCTGAGTGATTTGTTATTTGGATGCGGTGATTGTGATAGAGCTGCTGATTGTGAAGTTGATGTATTTCAATTATTAACATACACTGGCTTGATCATATCCACCGATATATTCTCTGTTTTTCCGTTGCGCAAAATTGTAAAGTATTTGTCTGTACCATGTACGTGTTCGATATTTGAGGTGAACTGTGATATATATTCTAGTCTTAATTCTCTAGGAGAATATTTATTTGTTGCTGAATGTAATGAGTATAATTAGTGTTTTGTCATCTGTGTAAACTGTGAAATCTCTACCTTCTATTATTGAAAGGAATGTAGATAGATAAAAGTTCCCGAGAAAAAAGTACTGTAGTTTCTCTGAGCAGAAGTAATTTTATAGAAATGGGTGGAGAAATATCCTTACTAACCTGTTGCAACACTGCTCCTACTGCAACTGTTGATGCATCCGTATTAATGGTCAGCTTGACAGTGTCATCAATCTGTAAAAATTGTAGTTTAGTTAAATTGATTATATAGCGTGTTTGTCACTCTCTATAGATTGAAGTTGTTCTGCATTTAGAGAGATGTTCTTGTTTTTTTTCTCCTTTAAGTAAAGTCGTAAGTGGAGCGAGAATGTGTGAACATTTCGGTATGTGGTTCCTGTAAAAATTGATGAGGCCGACAAATCTCCTTAATTGTTTGACTGAAGTTGGTGATGGTAGGTTGGTGATGGCATATATTTTTCTTAAAAAGGAGTAGCGCCTTCTTTTAAAATTGTGTGTCCGAAAAAATTAAGTTTGTTAACTCCGAAGAGACACTTTGCGAGGTTGATCCTTAGTCCATACTGCGTAAGTCTATTAAACACTTGTCGTAGATGTTGGTTGTGCTCTTCTTTGTCTTTGCTGGCTATTAAATAGCCCTCTTAAAACTTCGTCTATGAATCTCTGGAATGTTTGAGCGGCATTGCGTAGACCAAACGTCATTTTAGTGAACTCAAACAGACCAAAGGCAGTAATTACCGCAGTCTTGTGATTATCCTCATCAGCGACTGGTATTTGGTAAGATGCACGGACTAAGTCAAGTTTGGAAAAAATAGTGCAACTATGTAATGAAGTCACTCAGGAAGGGCAGGGGGTAACGGTCGGCTGAAGTCACTGCATTTAACCGTTTAAAATCCCTGCATATCCACCAGGATCCAAGTGTATAGGTGAGGTCCAAGGATTTTTAGAAGGTCGAATGATTCCTTGCTCCAATAAACGCTGAAATTATTGTTTGGCGATTTTTAACTTGTCTAGTCTTAACCTGCGAGCTGTGGCGTTTGTAAAATGCCTAGTGGCCTGTATGTGGTGTTTTGTTGAGTGTTTGCTACCGGTTCAGTGTGTTAATGGTTGTGTTAAGTCTAGGAATTGTGTGAATGTAGCTGCAAAATCATTATTTAATACAACTAACCCCAGTAGTAGAAAGGGACGCGCGAATTCCTGGTGTTTTCAGTCTAGTTTCCTCATCAATTAAGGCGTAACTGGACATAACAGAGAGTTTAAACTTGGTTAAAATCTTCTCCGATGATGGGTGTTTTCACGTCAGCTATTATAGAGGTCCATTCGAATTCTCTTCGGAGCCCTAGATTTAGCGTGAGGGTCCTTTCACCCTATGTTGAAACAATAGATCGAACCATTTGCGGCTTGTAGTGTTAGTGTGGAGGTAGTGTTTGTGTAAGTGTCGGTGTAACTGATATGACGCTAACCTGCGCGCCTGTATCTATCAGGAGTTCATTTTAGTGGAGCTGTATTTGATGTAAAATAAGCGACCTTTTTTTTAATATTGTTTATTGTTTATTCTTATATTATTTATCAATGTGGTCGCATTTACGGACTAGATGAGCAGTTTTCCTGAAACTCGCATGGCTTACTGCATTTCTGTGCGGTGCTGCCGAATTTCTTATGGTACCAGCAGTATATGTCTCTTGAACTAGGCCTGCACCTGCTATCACGTTGTCTGGTTGCTCCGTGTCTTTGCTTTGAACGGGATCTGTAGTTATAACGTTGATGCGTCATCTCCATTTGTTTAGTTAATTCTTATACAGCTTCCTTGAGTTGTGTTAAGTCCGTGTTGTTTGTGTTGTTTTCTGAGATCGATTGTAATAATCTGTTGCTTTTTGTGTTATGGTTTCTGTCAGCAACATAAGCTAAACCTCTCAAGGTTTTCGTCTTCTGACATAGGCGCTAAAATTTCTGTGGTCATTGTAGGTAATTTATCTTGACACATCCTTTTTAGAATAGAATCAGCCATGATATTGTCTCCAAGTAGTGACCTCATGTGGCATAGTAATTGATATATATACATTTTTATAAACACTCAATGTAGAGATTATCTTCGAATAGAGGAAATACAAATGCAAGATACAGAAAGCAAAACAGTCGAAAAGATTTACTCCTGGCGAAGAACTATGCGGCTAAATTAAGGATCTTCATTTGAAGCTGAAACAACGTCGGCGAACAAAAACTAAAATTGTTGAATCGGTTGAGAAAATAAAGATACAAAACTGTAAAACAATACGAGAAAGAAATATTTATTACATCGGGAACATTTTCATGTAGAGAAAATTTCAAGGAATGTTCCTGAAAGAAAGTGCAAATTCCAGGAGAGTCTCTGTAAAAAGGATGAAGAAAAAATAAAGCTTTCACTGTTGGTGGATTAAAATTGAGCAAGGTGTATTGTCTACGCCATGTGCGTCTGTTGCACAGGGCACTAAATTTAGCGTCCTATCCCGATTATGATCCAAAGTGAAAGAGAACTAACCTCTTCAGATTTACAGCAAGAATGCTTCTACTTTTTTTCTTTTTATGCATGCCCAAAAGCTGCAAAAGGATCGTTGCAGCTAATAAGGTTTTCCAGGCATGCGTGTCTGACGAAAAGGTTTAACCTCTGCTACACGGTAAAATGTGATTTTACTTGCTACGTGCCGGTGATAACCAGTGATTTGGCGCGTATCGATTTAAAAATTGGTTGGTGGTGACGTCAACATTATTTAGTAGTAACGCCAAGGAGGTTAATGAATATTTATTATTTTTTTAAAATTAGATTGACCCGCTAGTTGTATGGAATACAATACATATATATACATATTTAACAGTCACATAATATAGGTTCTGAAAAGTTTTCGGGTCGACCAAAATTCTGATATAGCTCATTTTGCCAGATTTTGGAAAATGAGTCTATCCATAAACTTTTCATTAGCCACTCGAATATATTTTTATTACTTCAAACATTATTTTTAGTGTATTTGAGTCGACGGTGCGTCCTTGTTTACAGAAGGAACCACCATATCATCGGGCGTGCTTCTGCGGCTTAGCTACGGAAAGTTTACAGTCATAGAGACTTAGACAAGCAGTCAAAGCACGTCGAATCATACGCAGTCTCAAATCTTGCCGATGGATGCATCTCAAGTGCGCAGGTCAAGGAAGAACAGAATTTTTGCCAATAAAGTGCTCAATATATATATATATATATATATAGCAATAATTATTTTTGCAAAAAAAAAAAAATATAAAGCGCAGAATAACGATTCGAAGACTGACTCTAATTTTTCTGATGGTTCACTTGTCAAGGTCTGGTTAAGATAATTTTTTTTTTTATCTGGGCCCTGAAGAGCGAACCATCGCGAAAATTCGAAACGGTCTTCGATAAATACCCTGAACATAAATATATATCTCGTCAGAAGAATAGCAGTGTTTGTTTCTTAAATTATCTTTACAAAATTATAGAGAATAAATGAAAGTGGAAGAAGAATATGTTGAATTGTTAGAATTCAGAAAGAAAAAAGAGGTTTTGTACTTTTATCCATTTATTTAATATTTCATTACACTTAAAAATGATATGGCGGGTTTTAAGTTCTGTATTAATTTCTTTCTTTCTCTCTCTCTTTCTCACTCTCTCTATTCTTCCTCACTTTATTTCTCTCGCTATACACACACACACACACACACACACATACATATATATATCGTTCTATTTGCATTTTTGTTAATATACATTTAATTATGTATAACACGCACATGACATAATTTTTGTATACACCGTGCGACTTTCTATTTGGATTAGAGAGTCTGTTATATAAGTTAAAAATACTCTGCAATGTTTTATTATAAAAAATGTACACAACGTCCGAGGTAAATTGTTCTGCATATCGCAAAACCTCCAATTAATTATTCATTGCAGTAATAATAATCAACGAACTAAACACAGTTGCATTTGTGAAATAGTGACAGAATACTGTACCATGGGACAGTCATTAGTCTAGTTATTTCGAATATAATTTTTACTACAATGAATTAATTTCTCACTACTACTATAGCTCCGTGCCAGGCGAACTTAAACTTAGTAAATACTTTCTGGCAAACAAACCAGATATATATACATATATAAAAATACCTTAATTTCAAGCACCTCATAAATAATCTTTTTGTCAGTTAATATTTTGTAGATGTATTTAATTTTCTCTTTTAGACAGTGTTACTATTATGCTTAGGTGTGCTTAACAACAGAGCCCCGTTGGCCAGGAGGGACTCATCTTCCTTCTATCCTTGTGTAGGCATGCCAGGTCTACCTCCTTCAAGGCCGAAGTAAGTGGCCTCAATACTTAACTAGCACAGGGCCTCTATGAATTAAATCCGGTGTTGTTTGTAGCGTAATTTTATTTTGATTCTTTAATCTAATTCAAACTATTTAAAACTTAGGTTTAAACTATTTGAAATGAGATTACACTGAAAATATGTTGAAATATTATTTACTGCTTTTTCTTAGTGGATTAAATAATCTTATACAGTCGAAATAACTTAAACTTGGTTATAATTAAACAAGAGAATTACTTTTTTCGGCAGATAAGGGCTTGTTATGAAGCATTTGTCAAGAGTTAGCTTGCTCGCTTATTGTACTTATGACGCATACGGAAGAGAATGTAATTACATATGCATAGGAGTTATGGCTGTTTTTCTAAATGTAGTTGCACCACTTGATCATGAGGTGAAGGGAGGTATGTTTGTTTTCAATGTAGCAAGGCTGGGTTAGCCTCTAAGGACGCCACCTAGTTGTGCAAATGTCGTATTTCGCCTCTGAGTATGTTACGATGACCGCGATATCGGAGAATGGACAAAATTCATTTATCAACTCGGTATTTAACCGAGACCTCCCAACAAGGCGGGATGTGACACAAGGCCGGGTTTTAATATGGGCTTTTCCAATCGCGTACCCTAATCCTAAAATTCCCCGTATACCACGCATACACGTGGTCGGGTGGCTGTCTAACCCCTGCCCTTCGGCAGAGCCTCGCTTGGGCTCCTGTCTGCCTATTGTCAGAGAGGTCGACAAGAGAGGAGAAAAATTGCTATGTATTCATTGGCTCGTGGTCTTATAGTCTGGTTGTGAAAGCTTTCTGGTTGGTTGGTCGAATTATGGTTTGTGCGTGTGCCTGGCAATTTTTATTATCCGTCTATTTTAGCGATGGTAAAATTTTGGTCTAGTTAGTTATTTTTATTTATTTATTTCTCTATCACCACACGCTACACACAGCCAAATCATTTCGCGTATAACTTTTAAATTTGGCATGCATTCTTATTGGATTCACAGGAAGGTTTTAATGTTTTTTTTCCTGTGAAATGAAGGTGCCTACATCCTTTTTTTTAAATTCATTTATGTTTAACAGTAATAAAATGGTTTGGGGGGAGAGGAGGAGAAGATCGAACGTTAAGTCTCTTATTCTGCAAGTCACTGACGAAAAAATACTCGTATGTGAAATTTTAAAGAAATCTACATTTATTAAGACATAAAAATAATAAGAATACAAAATTTACAAAAGAAGCTTGCACAAAATTTTCCTTTGTGTACAAAACAATTAGGCAAGATTCTTATCTTAATACAATTCTGTTGGGCCCATAAAAAACAATTATAATTTATTACCAACAAAATTTTCACTTACTTCGATTCATTTGACCATTGAAAGGAAGTGAGAAGGATTTCAATACACAGTAGATTGATTTCTTTTACAATAATTTAGTTTTAGAAACTGAGATTCAAAAATGAAATAAATCTCGCATTTTCATATAACATTCAATGTGGGTTAATAACTAATTTTATGACGAACTTTGACAAATAACTATAGAAAGATAATCGTATAAATTTTCTTTTCTTTTTTTCTGCTTCTTTCTTTACCTTTTCTTCTGTTATTTCCTATTTGTTATTGTCGGCGGCAATGCCCTTGTCGATTTTTAGTTTTTTCTTTGTTTTGATCAGAAACACCCCAAAGTCATTTGCCTGTGAAAGCCAAATTTCATCTGCCTCTCAGATAAACCAGACTGCTTAAATAGCTACAGACTGGCTCCAAATTGAATCTGAAAACCATTTGGACGTTAGCTTACTTTCCTCATTGATTAAAAAAAAATCACAAAATGTATCTTTTTTAAATCACGCCTGTTCACAAATTTTTATTTTGGTGGATTTTCATACCATCAGACTTGAGCATTATTTTTTACAAATTCCTTAAACCAAATTATTTACATGTAGCTATTTTAAAAACTGTCAGGTTTTATGTTGGTATTTTTTTTAGACATTTAGAAACTTTTACAGATCAAATTTTATTCAAGCCATTTTTTACTGTCTGACTTCATTTTAGAAGTTTTTTTATTTAAAGAATATGTATTAGTAACTTTTTTCTTTTAACAAATCTTTTTAAAACACACCCCTAAATTAAAATGTAATAAAACGAACCTAGTCTCCTGTATAATTTTTTTATTTAGCTTTTAATTATTTTGATATAATTTTGCATTCATTTCATTTATGTTACATAAATTTTTATAGTAACAATGACCTTTTGTTTTCCTTTGGTGTAAGACTACAATTTCTTTTTTATACTTAATGAACAGTTAAGAAAAATATTTGCGTGCTTTGAAAAAAGCAATATCAAAGAACAATTTTACCCCAAAATATATTTTCTACTTTTCACTATCAATGTAGATGACAGTGAAACTTGAACAATAACAATGTTTTAATTTACAACAAAGATTGCAGCCTCTTTTCCACAGATGCAGTGTTGCAAGTTTATTGCTACTCTATTACTATTTCATTGATAAAGATTCTGACAAACTTCATTCTTTTGTTCCCACAATTCAGACCTTTACAGCTAAAACCCACTATGCTGCATATACAAATTCAAAATGTCCTCATCACCTCTGTATTTAAACTGTAAAAAGAAGAAATTTCATGCAGACAGCCCCCACTCTGCCCCACTGAACTGCTACTTTGCGAAAGTATCTGACATATCCTCATAATCTTCATTTTCTACTTCCTCCACTTAGTTAAAATTCTTATATCACATATCTCATTCAGTAACTCCCTACCTTGAGTGGCTTTTGAGTCTTGTATTGGGTGAAAAGTAAAGAAAAATAAAGAAAGATTATAAAATAGACATTTCTTAATTTTACATTTTATTGTTTTACCTTGGAATAAAAAGTTAATTGTCTTATTAATGTCTTATTAAGCTGGCTATTAATACTAAAAAAAATTTTTGCTATCATTATAAGATGTTTTGATGTCTTATCCAGTGTAGTTTGTCATAATTTTGATTCCAGAAATAAATACATTTAATATGAATGTTACAATAAGTAATAACAATATATCATCTGTTATTTAACAATTATTATTTTAATTATTATTATTTAATTATTTTGCATTATGACGATTTTTTCTTGGGAAATTAAGTCATATGGAGTTTTTACACTCCTTTCCCTGTAGTAATTTGAAGGGTCATGACACAGAAGCAAATTTGATGAAATTCTGGAAGGAACTTAATCACAAGAGCACAAGCACTGATAGCGATATTATTTTTTTTATTTTTTTTTAATTGAATTCACCCTAAGCAAGATAGTAAAGCCATTAAGACACAAGGGGTTACTGGGTGTGGAAGAATTAGAAAAAAGAAACATTACTAAGGAGCAAGAACAAAATAAGAGTAAGCAGGAGAACAGTAGATAGTGATTGACATCGTATTTGAATTTTTGAAGATTAAAGTTGAATGGAAAGCATGGAACCGAAAGAGAGTCCCACAAGCAAGAAGTGCAAGGAAAGAAACTGTTATCATAGAACTTGTCAAATTAGTACAGTGCTTAAATTCATAAAGTCTAGGTACCAGCTCATCTAAACAGTTGCCATGAAAGAACTTATAGTAAATACATATGGATGCAACTTTATTATAGTGGGAAAGTGGAAGATGCCAAATCAGGACCAATAATATTGCTGATTCTTCTCTGGATTTTATCATTGATCACTAGATATATAGCAGGAGCACCGGACTATATGTGGAAACAATATTCTAAGCATGGTTGAATGACTTATAGATAGGTAAGATAGATTCTGGAGAGAAAAATTGTCTAACACAGTAAACCAACTTTCTTAACAATTGATTTAACACTGAATTCAGTATGGCCTTTTCACTTCATGTTAATTGTTGTGGCCTTGTTAGGAGCCAGAAATAAAGACACAAAGGGAGGAATTGAATTAAACAAATATATTAACAGAAACAGTAATACAAACATATACAAATGAGAATGTTACAGCAAGAATATTCAGTCCAACTGTCAGAGCTGACTGCTGGAAACTTTCCTCTTTAAAAGACAGTACCTGCTCCTATTTATAGCTGGGAGAGTCCATGCATGTGTGGGTAAATTATCATAACATTAATTGAGAACGTTAGCCTGAGAAGGTAGAATGAGTCACTCTACTGGAGGTTAGCATCAGCCATGCTGATAGAAGGCTGAAAGGGGTCTTAAAGAAGTTTAGTTTTGGAGGCATTAAAATTAACAAGCCATCCTTTGCCTCATTCAACAACAAACAGAAGATCGTTTTTGACATCAGTCTCCAATTTGATCTTATCAGACTGATCAGACTTACTATTGAGACAGGAATAAATGGTTGTGCCATCAGCATAGATACCAAGTTGAAAGCTGATGTCATCAGGAAGGTTGTTAATGAAAATTAAAAACAAAGTAGGAGCATAGATAGAGCTCTACATTAGTACAAAAGGATCTAGAAGAGTGGCCATTCAGGATATCTTTCATTTCACAATTTCATAAGAGAGACTGGATCAGTTCAAAACTTTGGCCAGAGACAGCATAAATTTTCAACTTATGAAGAAGACCTCTAAGCCAAACCCTGCCAAAAGCTTTTGAGAAATCCATAGTAACAGCATGAGCTTTACCATTCTTATCTAAAGTGTGATAGACTCTTTCTACAATTATTGTCAGTACATCAGCAATTGACCTAGAAAAATGAAATCTATATTGCTTGTCTGAAAAAGCCCTGAGATGTAAGATGTTTAACCAATTCAGCATTCATTAGGTCCTCTAGTAATTTCTCAAAAAGAGATAAAAGACTAATTGGCCAACAGTTGAAAGAGTCAGACAGTTCACCTGACTTTTTAAAAACTGGAACAACAGATGAGGATTTCCAACAAGTAGGAAAGCAAGAGGCAGCAAGGCATTTACTATGCAGTTTAGAGAGAATGAGAGCCAGTTCACAAGCACTCTTCTTAAATTCAGAAATTAGGAAAGGCAATTCATGCTCCCTCAGAGCAAGATTTGACACTCCAAAACTCAACAGACACCATAGGAAAGCTGGAATGTAAGTAGTAGAAATATTGTGATAAAACAAAACACAGATGATGAAATATCTGACATAGATAAAAGGAAATTTGTTCTTCTATAATTTTCTATTTTTATAATTTTGTAGCTACTTGTAAAAATTTAATATATTTTTTATTTCTCAAAAAATATATCTTTCACTGAAAATCCCAAAATGTCTTGATTTTTGTATCTTATTTTTATCTCCTCTGTTTTGTGATTTACTGTAAAATATTAAAGTATAATAGTCAAGTAGAGAAGAATAGCAAAACAAAAAGTATTTTTCATAAAGAAACCTGTGTTTTAGAAAATTGTTCAGAAAATTAAGAAGATTTATACTGTACTTTTTTACCAAGTAAATCTGTATTTTTAAACATTTAATTCACTTTTCAGAAGTTCAAATGATATTATTTGACATTATTTTGTTATTAAATTGGATGAATTATTTAATATTCTATTCCTAAATTTCAGCTACATCATGCAATGTTCATTAATTTTGTTTGTTAATGTTTTGAACAATTATTTTTTTTATTATTAATGATTTTTTAAAGTTAATTTTTCACTCAATTCTACTTTTCCAACATATAAATATTACTAAAGTCTTAAAAATTTAAAGTTTAGTATGTTTAATGAATACTTTCATTTGATGTCAGTAGAGGTGAAGATTGTTGAATGAACAACAAATAATCAAATTAGGAAAAATATATGTGTTCTCTTCTTTTAACCATTCTTACCTGTTGATTACCAATTTAAATTTTCAAATGTTAAAAATGTGCAAAGTTTGTAATGTTCTCTTTTTCTATTCAAATTTGATGAACAAACTTTATTGACATTTCTTTATTTTTCAGATGGCTCAATTCAAGAAATATTTGGTGAAGAAATAAACTTCTGATAATTTTTTTAAAAGAAGATTCTAAATACCCAAGAATTTGTGTGTGGCACTGCAAACACTGATATCTGGTGTAAAATGGCTAAGATAATCCAAGCATTCAACCTTTGTTCTTTTTTATTATCATTACCTTCATCATCTGGCATCCACTATCATGGGTCACCATGGAAAGGAGCAAATATATTAAATATATTTATAATATATATATATATATATATATATATATATATATATATATATATATATATATATATATATATGATTCCATCCTTTAATTTGCTTAAATTAAAAGAAAAAAAATTATTTTGATTATATTTAAGACTGGTTCATTTTTATCCCTGGACTTATGCCCCTTAAAACACTGGCCATGAAAAAATATTTTGTGTCCAGTTTTGTCCACAGTCAGTTGAATCCAATTATAAACATTATATATATATATATATATATATATATATATATAATGGAAAGGGCAATGGATAACTGACCTTTGTTTGGTTCTAAATCAAAAAAATAAATTTATCTAATGGCTGATAAGTGTGCTTCCACAGGCCTAGTTTGTTAACATGTGGGCCTGAGATACATAGAAAATAGTGAGTGTGTACACATGTTACTAATGATGTAAACATTTCACAAATCTGTGACATGCTGGCTCTATTTTTATTCTCTTGTTACATTAATATATTTAATATCAAAGTTACTTGCTGGTTCCCTGACATTCACTTAAAATAGCATTTACAGATAAAAATCATTAAATATACCCTGATGATGAGTATGTCTCTGTTTATTAATAGATCATTAAACAGTCTTAGATTCAAATTATTTAATGTATCTATAAATAAGGAGTTCTTAAAATAGTTCCTTTTATATATTTTCCAATGCAATGAATTTCTTCACATTAATTCAGAAAATTATTTGAAGATTTTCAAGAATGTTCAGTTCATTTTATTCTAATTTCACTTATATATTGACAACAAACAATCACTGCGATTGGATGTTCTTTTTTATCTTTGCAAAGAAGTCTGAGATTTGTCTTTCAAGTAATTCAATAACCTATTACCCGATTGGATTTAAGTAGAAATCTACGCACTAAGCTATTGGGTCCTCATAAAACCTCAATATTTGGAAGATGATAGGATAAAAATCCTCCCAAAATCACTCAAGCAAATATAATTATTGAGTCCTGAAATATTTTTGAATAACAATTTGGGATATTTTTGTTTACTTGACTTTAGAATTCATTAGGTTTCTCTTTGTTCATTCTTTAGTCTCCTTCAAGTGTGGATGAATTTACATCTGCCCACTGAAAGAAACCAATCCATGAAAAATTAATAAGTTGAAATAATTCCTTGTGCAAATTGTAACTTAGAATTTTTAAATGAGTAAGCTGTATAAGCTTAAAGTTGTTATTAAAAATATTTTGAATTACATGAAGAAATGAGGCATTTTCTGAAGTTATCAAAGTCCATTATAGTGAAAATTATTTCAAAATTTATTTAAAAAAATGTTTATATCGGAATAAAATGGTTTTCAGTCTTGCTATGTGATTAGAATGGGATCAGTTCTAAAATATAAACTCTTTATATCTTTTAATACATTTCTATATTAGAAGATGTAACAGTAAATATTTCATGAAAATTATTCAAACACTAGAAGTTGAGTTAAAAGCCTATTTTAAGATAATTATAAAGGAAAATCAAAAGCCTATTTTAAGAAAATTATAAAGGAAAATCAAAATCCTGGCCTAATATAATTATTTATTAAGTTTACCTCAGTCTGATAGAGAGTAAATACTAATTTGAAAAAGTTTCTTTCATATGTTTAAATGTTAAATGATTAAAACTGTAGACTATAATGACATGAATTAAAAGGAGAAAGAATTATTTAAAACAAAATTGCCTTTAAATTGCTTTGCAATTTTTCTAAAGTTGCTGAAATCCAAAATTCCTGAGACATATAATTATATATAGCAAAAACAACTGAAATAATTTATTTAGTTTTATAGGTCTGCTTTCTTATCAGTTTCTTCATTGTGACAATGTATATACACTTAAAAAGAATGAA
>OZ010585.1:182500-215000 GCA_963932145.1 Acanthosepion lycidas | reverse complement strand
ATGGGTAAATTGGTTGCATGTTTACTGCTCATAATTGAACATTATATGACTAATATATTTATTATTTATAACAACTACACATACATTTCATAAATGGCATCAAGTAATTTATCGCACATAACTCATTCACATATATTTTGCCTCAGAAAGCTTATTGAATAACCTTACTAAATTCACATGCATGCACACACATTTACAAAAATTATAATATGTGTGTATATATTTATTTAGAAACATCTCAGTATAAAGTACATGCTTACACACACACATGCGCGCGCACACACACACACACACACACATATATATATATATATATATATATAACAATTCCATTTGGAATTTTTTGAACAAATACTCAACTAACAAAAGGTTTCCAGATTTTAAATTATTTATTGTTTAATTCAAGCAAACTTTCTAATCACAATTATTTTTCTTTAGTTCATCATTTTGTCTGAAGATATGGCATTACTCAGCGAGTTTAATAAAATGTTGTTAAAAGAATTCAATAAGTTATCCACGTGTTTGAAACTTTTAGGTTCCATACTTAATAGTGTTTAATGAGTAGGAAAATACACATTTTTGATAAATACTCATATCAACTCAATTTTAGGGTAAAATATAACTTGGATACTTTTTCAACAACATGAATTATTTGCAATTTAAATATACATTATCTCAAATAAAAACACAGTGTGTTGAAAATTTCTAAATAATTATTTATCTTTTCAATTAATCCAGCTCTTATTAGCAAAATCTTAAGAGATGTAATTAAACCTTTATGTTGAATGATTTAGTAATAATAATAACAATAATAATTTTCAATTTTACCATTCACACTGGCAGACATTTAAAAGCTAATATGCTATACATAGTTATAAAAAGAAAATGCCTTCTCATAAATATAGAATTGTCCTCAGATAAAATATATCTCTTAATTTGACTAAATAAGTAAATATAAAGATTTTTGAAATTCTATTTGCAATGTGGCACCTTAAATCTAGTGTTACATCTATAATAAATATAACTCTATAAAGTTACAGAAAAGCACACTAGAAAGATTGCTGGTAGCCTCTGTTTACATGAGATTAAAAAATTGTACTGTGTAGATGTGTTCATCTACTCAGAGGGGAATTATCAATATAAATATAAACACTGTACATGTTATGTATCCCTTACCATCAGAATTTATGTAAACAAATTGCATATATTTACTGCCTTACTTTATGATAGATGGCCTTGGTTAATTACATGGCAAGGGATTATACTGAAATCAAAAGATGATGATGCTGATGCATGCCATAGAGATCACTACACTGTAGGTAAAAAAGTTGAAAAGATTATGAAGTACTATGATTTGATGTTAGATATTGAGAGAATGTGGAATGGACATACTAAGGTTGTGCCAGTTGTCATTGAAGCCCTTGGGTCAATTCAAAAATAATCTCCAGAAACATCTTGATACCATTAGAATTGCATCTAGCATAGTATCATTGTAAATAAGAAAAAAAAAAAACAAATAATAAAAACAGCAACTTAGGTATAGCAAAAATCGTGTAGAAAGTACTTGCTGTCATGAAATTTGACTGGAAGTCACTTAAAATTATTTCCATTGCTTAAAAGAATCACCTTGCAAATTTCAACAACAACAATAATAATAATCTACAACTTTTTTCTTTCATACTAAGCCATATAAGCTAACAAACCAGACATAGTGATTAACAACTACAAAAAATGTATTCTCATATATATGTAGTGGTAATAATAATTCAAGTAGAAACATATTACTAGAATGAGTTTGTTAATTAATTTTTATCACTCTCATTGTCACTTTTTTCCATATTTTATTTTTGTTGTTGAGTATTTATTCAAAGTAACGAGTTTTGTTGCTGGCCTTTTGTGCCTTCAGATCCTGTAGATATTTTCCCTTTTTATCCTTTTTGAACAGAAACAAATAGAAATTTGTCTTGTGTTGCTCTCTTTCTTTCTCTCTCTCTCTCTCTTTCTCTCTTTCTCTTGCACTGAAGATGAATGTACAGCCCGGTGTTAAGCAGGCTGATATTTGGAAGCGTCCAGCTTGGATTTGCAGATTCGATCACCAGCGCTGCTTGTACAGAATTAGTAGTTTTAGTAACTGAGAAGGTGGCAAGACATGTCTGGCCAGATTGGGAGTCAAACGAAATTCACCAACCATATCTCCATACTATCTACAACGTTCTGATATTAAGTATACAAATATTAGCATTTTTATATAATGATGAGCATTATTGTTTGTTTCTTCTTAGTAATAATAATTTTATGATCATCATTAACTTTGTTAATCAGCAATTAAATTTTTTCTATATAAAAAAGAAATCTTACTACAATGGCTTTGCATCTAATACACTTATTGAAAAATAAATGCATCAATTTAAATAAAATTTTATTGTTTAGTTCTTTAACTGAAACTTATCAAATGAACTAAATTCTTACAAAACCCAAAATGAAATATACATGAAAAAATATGAAGTCAATATTTAATAGAGAAAAATTTTGGTACACTTTATTATGCATTAAAGTATCATTTAACATTTATATTATGTACAACAATGTAAATGCTAAAATAAAAATAAGTGTCAACTTTGTTTAAAATTAATGAAATTTAACCCAAGTAGTTTATGAATGCAGAGCAAAATTAATTGTATGATTTTTATTCATACTTTAAGCATATGATTCTCCAGCGGTCATGCATCTTGGCACCTTGCCAGTTCATTTTAGTTAATAATATATGACAGATGTGTAAAGGAGTGTGAGGTTTTAACAGTGTGAATGATTTTAACAGAAGGTTCCAAATTACTGTGTATATTTTGGTATATGATGAAAACAAAAAAAATATTAAAAAGAAGCAAAAACAAGAATTTTTTGCCTTTTGGAAAATACTTCTGAAAATAATTTAATATTTAAATGAACTTTGTGAGTAAAGATTTTATCCGATCCCAAAGTATAAAGTCTTCGTGTTGTTCTTTTTACTTTACAGAGCATTTTATTCATATTTATCTCCCTTGAGTCAATTTTTACATACAACATGTGAAAGCATGTGTAATCCATTGCCAACGTCAGCCTCCAACCAGGGGAGGCAACACAGTTTCGGTGGCTAACTAATGATGATTTCAGTAACCATATTTTATGCAATTTATGTTGGTAGATTAACATTTATCCCTTTAATGTTAATTTAAATTAAATAGTTGTAAAAGCATAATACCATAAAATAAAAATTTAGTATAATAATCGCTTACTTTCCATAATTTAAATCTAAATTTATCTAAATTTTAAAACTTAATTTATTTTATTTTCACAGTCCTAAAATTAATTATAATCAAATAATTCTGTTCTATATTAATATTCTTCATTTTTTGCTAAGTTATAAACCAAATATAAAAATAAAAAATTTATAAATCAATTCACGATTATTACTATGACAAAGATCAGAAACGAGTTTTACAAATCAAATTTGTGTAAATGTTAAAAATTTCTATTGATTCATGTTACGTATGATGGGGTTTTAGTTCAGTTCTTAATGTTTTATGGGCCAGTATGCATATTGAAATTCAATGCAGTAATCATTCTTGTGTTATTCAATTTATTGTGACTGCTTACATTTAGTTTCAACTAATATACTTTTTTTTAATCATTTCACCCCAAGCAAGGCAATAAAGCCACTAAGACAAGTAGTTAATGATTGTGAAAGAATACAAAAAAACATTATTAAGAAGAGGGAACATTAATAGAAGAAGAATCAAGAAAACAGTAGATGACGATTGATATTGCATTTAAATTTTTGAAAGTCATAGCCCTAAACTTTTAGCAGGATTCTTGCCAGTGGCCATCTGTTTCTCATCTGTGGTGTGTGTCACTATCTTGTTGGGATTGAGTTTACAGTTCCTTTCCCTGACTCTTTGAAAGAGTTCATTGAGCACTTGGTTGTAGTCACTACCATCTTCTTTATACCCAATTATGCCATCACTTATAGATAGAACATTCTTGATGTTGCCAAAGTTCTCAAACATGACTCATTGAAACTCATTTTGAGGACTTTTAACTCCCATTGGGTATCTGTTAAACATGTACCTACCAAATGGGGTGATGAATGTTGTCAGTTGCTTTGATTTTTTGTTTATATTTATCTGTCAATAACCCAACTTGAAATCCACTACGGTGAACCATTTTGCACTGTGTAGTTTTGAAACTACATCCTTGAATGTAGGGGTCAGAAAATGAAGTTGCAGTATTTTTTGTTTAGGTCTCTGGAGTTTAAACAGAGCCTGATTGAGCCATTGGCTTTGGTAAGACAAATGAATGAGTTGATGCATGAGGTTGTTCTCCTCACTGGTGTTGTGATGCCCATTTTCACCAGTGAGTTTAGCTCACTTTTAAATTTGTCTTTTAAAGCTACCGGAACTTGCCAGGATGGGTGCACAACTGGGGCTATTTCTGGGTCTACTTTATGGAGCACTCCATGAAACATTCAATGCTGTCAAACACATTAGGAAATTGGTGAAAAAATTTTCCTGCCTTTTAGGATCCCCTTTTGGGCTTGTTCTTGGCATCATGATGGGTTTTACTTCTGCATTAACTCTGGTCTCTGGGTAGTATTTCCTTCATTCCTCATTGGGTGAAATGTCTGCATTGATTGCCAAGTTGATGGTCATTAGTCCCAAATTTCTAGATGTTTGTAGCCCCAGCAGTATTTGCCCCTTGGTTTTGACAAGAAATGTTGTGCTGGTGAGCCTATCATGATATCTCACTCACAGGAAGCATTCTCCTGGTTGCTTTATCATAGAACCTCCAAATGCAAACTAGTGTTTTTTGAGTGGTATGTCTTTCATTTGTCTGAAGATGCTTAAGGATAGTAAGTTTCTTATAGCTCCTCTATCAATTTTTGATTTGATTTTTATCTGGGCTGTTTTGTTACCTATTCTTAACTTTGCATAGGCTTCTGTTGCACCTAAAGGTATGATGTGTCTCTTTTGATGTTCTGCAGCTATTGAATAGAAATGAACAGACCCATTAGCACACTCATCTTTGTTATCATTATAAGTAGCAGTATCAACATTTCTGTTTTTATGCATGTTGCTGGAATGTCTAGAGGTTTTTGTTCTTTTGGTATTTTGACTTTTATCTCTGTTCTTTTCTTTTGTGTGATGTACTCTGGCAAAGTTGCCACTCTTTTTGAATTTAAGACATGTTTTACCGTTTGCTGTGCATTCTCCCTTGTAATGGTCTCTACGACAGAATTTGCAGGTTTGCATTGGTCTTCTCCAGTGGAATATGGAGTACCTCCACCTTTTTTACTGGTTGCCTATTTTGTTTCTGCAATACATAGGGCCATTTCAATAGTCAGGTCCTTACCTTCTTTCAATAATGAATTTTGGGTCGATATGAGTTGCATCCCAAATATGAACAGATCCATTAAATTTGTCACTATTGTGTCGTATTCACACTGATTTATTATCTTGCTTAGTCTCTTGAGGAAAGTATAGGCAGGTTTGTTTGCTTCTTGGTAGCATTGCATCAGTTTTCACCTAGTCACTCAGAAATTAGATTGTTGGCTCACATAGTCCTTGAGAAAATGTAGTTATCTACATTCTTTGCTCCTCTCCTTTGAAAAACAAAGGCTTCACTTATCTCCTGGCTTTCTACACTGACCCAAAATAAGAAAATTTATTTTCATCATGTTGTTTGAAGTTGTTTATAGTTTAGCCTGATGTAAGAAATTGTTCATTTCTTTTCCCAAATTGAGACTGAACCAATCTCTATGGTGTGTGTGTGTGAGAGGTTTCCATGATGGAGAATGGGAGATTCAAGTAGTAATTACTCTGATGGTATGTGCAAGCATGCAGGTTTTATTGAACATGTGAAATGTCATCCAAACTAGTCAAAATATTGCTGTAAACTGTGATTATTTGAGGAGAAATACATTGTGCATATATTTCACACTTTATTCCTCAATCTGACACCATGTAATAATACAATGGACCTTGGAATGGCTTGGGTTGATAACGGAAATGTAAGTGTGGTTAAATATATGTTTATTTACATTTGGTAACCACTGCAGTAATGGGAACAGGAAGTGGGTCTTCTAAGAGCAGTTAATATCTGAAAACACTAAAGAGCTAAGGTAATAAGAGTCTGAGCATGCTAATAAAACATCATGAATGAAATAATATGGGAAAGATTATACTGCTTTTAGAATTTTGTCTATTTTGCAAGTGTTTATCAAGTATAGTCACAATTCACTGAAAGTCTAAATGGATATCAAGCTTAGATTAATATAGTACAAGGGAACAATAGTTGGGTAAGTCTAATATCAAGGATTTTCAAGACATGCTGTACAGTAGAATAGGATAAGAGGATGATAAAAATACAAAGTAAACTTTCCATATACTATAAAACTTTGAATATGAAAATTCATGGCATTTCAATAAAACAAACATGACACTTATTTATTTCACCTGACTGAACAATACCTTGCCACTTTGGGACTAACATCTTAAGGCATAGTCTATTTTGCCACAATGAACAAAATTCATCAGGCAAAGATAATGGTTCTTCAAAAATAAGTGGATGCATTAAGTTTTTTACTTCAATTTTTATAATGGATGATCTTAGCTCATGTAAAAATTTATAATACTTGTACTATGAATAGTCTAACTCTAATCTTGCTAAATTTTTCTCTCAGTTTTTTTAGCAGTTCTTACACTACTTGAAATAGAATTATTACTGTTATTGTTAACATTGTCCTGATCCTAGTCAACTTAACTCCTAATTGAATGTAAAGCTCTAATTCATAACCAGATAGTTTTCAAGGTAAAATTCATTTTTTTTAGTTTAATTCTTTTTTTATTTTTGTTTAAATAAAAATGGTAATTAAGGAAAAAAAACAACTTTTGATGGAAAGGAAAAAAAATTAAAGAATTATGACTTTTTAAAGTTTTTTTGATATTCATGAAGCCTATTTGACTTTCTAGAACTAAGCTATCAAAATTAACCTTACATATTTTGATCACATTAAACAAAAAGTTCCCTTTTTGTTTATTGGGTGAAACCTTGAGATTGACCCAGAAATTGATTTCCACGGTCATTTATAGACATACAATAGAGAACAATTACATGTTTTCTAACTTTGTTCTTTGAAGTTTGATATCAGAAAATTATACCTAGCAATTTTCTTACAGAAATTTGAATGTGCTGTTCTTGTTCTGCTGGGGATTTAATAGACGATTTATTCACAATTAAAATATTAAGCAAGACTATTGCAGAAACATAATCAATGATTAATTGTGAGGAATAGAAAATAATTAGCTGAGCCAATACAAAGAATTAAAATGTAAAATTATCAAAGAAATTGCATAAAAATGTTTTCTGCACTGAGTGCATTTTGCAAGAAGAGTTACAACTAAACATTTATTTATTATTTAAGCAATTTATTTATTATTTAAGTAATTTCTTGATATGTTCTTTACTATTTGGACAGTGAATCCCTTGACTTTAAATTAATCCATGAATTTTATTAATTCTTTGTATAATCTGCATAAACAATTTCTTTTACATTCTGACAAGGAATAGAGAAGATCTGTGTGACAGGGTTATGGCTCAGTGCAATTGATCTAGGTATTATTGGAGAATGTAATGAGAAAAAATTCCAATTCTTCTTGAAAGATTAACAGATTTACCTTTGAACTAAAACTAAGTGTATGTGAAAAATGTTAGTGTCTGCTTAAAATTTAATAAAAAATAAGTTGGAATAGTTTGATAAAAGCTTTATTTGCTTACATAAAATATTCTGTTCTTGAGTATGGATCAGGAGATTAGTCATAATATAGACTTTAGAAAAAATCATGAATGCTGTAAAATATACATGGTTAAAGAAGGGGGTTATAACAGATTTTACAAGGTTCAAATGGAGTCATGTGAGTTGTCATGATGAAGTAGTAAAAGAAATAGAAGGAAAACTGCTCTAGAATTGAAAGCTGAACTTAATTCCTCTTAACAGCAACGAGTGTCACTCTCAACCGTCAAAAATTGACTTAGATCAGTGGGGCTCAGTGGGTGCATAGCCATCAAGAAATCCCTGTTATGGAAGGTGAATAAACAGAAAAGATTTTTATGGGCAAAACGCATAAGAAGTGGACATTGAAAAAATGGCAAAATGTACTGTGGACAGACAAATCCAAATCTGAATTATTTGGTAGTAAAAGGAGAGTGTATATGAGAGGAAAGCCATAAGAAAGACTGAATTATGAATGTGTGGTTCCAACATTTAAGCATGGTGGTGGGTCTATTATGGTGTGGGTTATTTGGGGGGGGGGGCTGGAAATTTGATTCAGGTTAAAGGAATCATGAAAAAGTATCATTCGATTTTGCCAAGACATACTATATCATCTGTTTTATGTATAATTAGAACAAAAATTTGCCTTTCATTGATTCAAAACACTCCTAATATTCTTTAAAAATAAGTGCTTATTTTTTGCCAAAATAAAAGCAAATACACTGTAATTACTGAAATTTTATTTTTTACTTTAATAAAATACAAAAATATCTCATTTTAAGGTGTTTTTTGAAGAAATGCTGGTTGATCTCAACCTTTTTGTCTATAGTCTAAATCCATGAAAAAAAAAAACTCCTTTCAGTCTTTTTATTAAAATAACAAATAAAATACACAATTTTTTTTTAATTTATTTATTTGTAAACAATGTAAGTGATTTTATATTTCAAAGTGAATCCATCATAATATAAAATGCCCATGGTATTCTAAAAGAAAAAACAATGTGAAGCCTCATTTAATTTGACAGTTGTGAATAATATGCAAACTAGCAATTTTTGTACAGAAGTAGGGTAATATCTCAAGGTAGACAACTTTTAATATAAATAATGAAAGTTATTTCCCTTGCAAAATTTTCCAACGTTATGACTTGTTATTGTGCGTCAATAATTTTTCAATTCATGCAGTTGAAATGAATATTGATGAGAGAATTGTTGACTTAGAAAAGTGTGATGATTTATTATTTGGGCCATGTTCTCGGTTCAGTTACACCGAGAACATGGCACAAATAATAAAAAAAATAAAAAATAACAAAATAATAATAAAAAAGCACAACAGGAAAATTATCAACAAACCACACGAACAAATTAAACCCACGTGCAACTGCAGAATAAAGAACGAAATTGTTTACAAGCCATGATAAAGTCACCAGATAATGAAGAAAAAGTATACATGGGAGTAACTGAAGGACCCTGGAAACAAAGAAATTATACACACAAAACATCTTTCACAAATAGTAAATATGTGAACAGTACAATGCTTTCGAAGTATATCTGGGAAATTAAAAACAAAACGAACATCACACCAAAAATATCTTGGAAAATGAGGAAAAGATCATCAGCCTACAACAACCAATCAAAACTTGCAAACTTTGCTTGGAGGAAAAAATAGCTATCATTACTTTCCCAGACCAAAATAAATTATTAAATAAAAGATCTGAGCTCATCTCAAAATGCAGACATGAAAACAAATTTTTATTACGTTACTTAAAAATCAAAAAGGAAAAAAACAAATAAAATAAAAATAAATAAATAAACAAATAAACAAAATAACAATAAAATAAGCAAAATTAATTAACCCAAACAAATTACCAAATCACGCCTGTTAGAATAGATGAAATAGAATAATAATAAAAAACCAACAAACCCAAATAAATAAAGTAAATAATAAACAAATTAGCAAACCATTATTACCAAAATATTAGTTAGACTAAAAAAAATCAAACCAAAAATTGGATGAAAAAAATAGCTATTACTGTTATATAACAATAAAAAAAAATACTACATTACTTAAAAATCGAAAACCGAAAAGAGAAAATATACAAATAGATAATAACAAGTAAAATAGATTGACCTAAATTCATCCAAATAAATAAATAAATAAACCAATCCCAATAAACTTACTGTTAGAAAAAACAAATAAAAATAATCGATCCAAATAAATACAAATTAAATCTGTTCCCGCCAAAATAATAGTTAGAATAGACTACAACAATCAACCCCAAAATCAAACAAATAGCTTTAATTAAGTTCTCAAACCAAAACAAAACTATTAAATAAGTGATATAAACAAATTTTTACTATGTTAATAAAAACACTGATTAAAAAATAAATAATATATATATATATATATATATATATATATATATATATATATATATATATATTGCTAGACACAATTGTTTCTTCATATGTGTGTGTGTGTGTGCCTATCTTTAATTTAGAATTGTTCACAGTGTGTTGTACTGCAAAAATAAAGCATGCATGCTGACTGTGCAAATAAAGAAAATAAATTATTCGGTTATGTTAAAATTATTAAGAAAGAAATACAAAGCAGAAGAACCAAAATATTCATCCAAGTGACACAATTTGCTTTTAGAAGAATTACATATCAATATTTTCAAAAATTAAGATTAATGCTCATATTAAAATTCAAAAGATTATTTCTTTACACCATTACCAGTGAAGTTTAAATTATTAATTGCAGTTTACAATTACCTGCACCAGGAATCTTCAGAAAATTATTAATCAATTAATAATGATGACAAAAAATTGCTTTTGCCTCTTGTTTCTAATGTACCAAATATGTCCAGTATTTTCCTTAATATTTAATGGATACAATTTTAATAGCAAAAATGATCTGAATAGTAAAATTTGAATTTTAATTAATTGAAGCTATTGACAAAGTTACTGAATAATTCACATTAATTTACATCTAAAAGTATTTTAGAGTGCATAAACTTAAAAGCCTCAACCATTTTTCTTTCTTCTAATTACAAAGTGCATATGTGCATGTAGGTGTGTAAGAATAGGAAAAGTCTTTTCTTATCTGGCAATAGATGTGTAAAAATAACAGAGTTCTTAAGCCATTTCTTCTGACATGAATTAAATGCTTTGAATTTTACCTGATATAAAATAATTTCTTAATACAGATCATGAGACATTAAAATCATTTTACAGCTATAGCTTATAAAATGGAAAAAACTTCTTGCTTATTATGGGTTAAAAATATTGGGGCATAATTTTACAAAGTTGCAGAAAAAATAACACATATTCATTAAGAAAACCACACTGTTGAATAAGAAAAAGCACAGTTATAAGAATCTTGTCTATCAAGCAATTTTTAAATATAAATAATGAAAATAGATCTGTAAATCATACTTCAATGTAATCAATATTTGTTAACCATCCAAAAAATTATGACTGGAAATAAAATTAATAAACATTGTAATAAAATTGCTCACATTTTACTGTTTAATATTAATTACTTGAAGGTATTTTAGGATTCCTTTCATTTTTTACATAGAAATGAGTTATTGACAAAATGTGACTAGTTAATATTAGGGTGTTTGGAAAGTAATTATGTATTTCACTGCTGTGAAATATGACTCATTCAACCAAGGCAGAACCAAGATTGAATGGTAGAAAACTGTGTCAAGAATTAGCTTATCATCTCTTCTATTTGACAGAGTGTCATAGTGCATTTCAGAGTTAAATTGGGAAAACCTGCAAAGGAAGTAGCTAACACATTCCAACATCTGCAGCAGTCTTTTGACCAGTAATGCCAATCTTTCATTTTTGCATCACATTGTTACAGGCGCATGTCAACAGAAAATGAAAAAAAGAGTGGTTATCACAAAATGAGAAACTAGTGCTAACACCAAAACCAGGACACCATCCACAGAAGTCTTTGATTTGTGTCTAGTGGAATATGAATAGTGTCATTGATTATGAGCTATAGAAGCATGTTAGTAACATTACTGGTTTATTGTTGGCAACTTGATTGGATAAATGGAGCATTACATTGAAAGTGTCCTACTTTGGTAAGTAAAAAAGGTATGATATTTGCAAAACAATCTTAAGGAAAAATATTATAAGGATGGTAGGTGCTTCTATATTCTCCATGCTCATCAGATTTAGCATCTATAGATTTTTATTTACTTCAACCCCAGTAACATTTCCTAAGTGGCAGAACATTTAGAAAAAAAGAAGTTGAAAACAGTCTTTCAAGATTTTTCAGAAAATCTTTAAACATAGAATTGAATATTTGCCATCTCATTGGGCTGCAATCATTGGAAATGAAGGTGATTATATTTTTGATAAACAATATCTAAATAAATTTAACTTACATTTGTTTTCTTGCAGAATATAATTAATTTCTGAACACCCTAATATTTTGTATTTTGTGCTTTAATTGTGCATTTAGAGTCTGAGACTCAAAAAGAGGAAGGTCAGTTATTAGTATGCTATGTGCCAGAGGATTGAGGAATCAGGTACATGCATTGAGCTCTGTGATAGAAAGAACATTCATATGTCATAAATGAGACATGTAAATTTTAGTTGTTAACATAAATAAACAAAAAAAAAAGTACATTAATGCAAAATTCTCTATATTAATAAATAAACTTATGAAAAAAAAAATGTTGGTGATGTCTTGGTGGAAAATAGTTAAGTATTTCCTAGATCAGGAAATTTATAGATGTGATCATTTTTTTGCAAGTAACCTTCCCAATAAACATTTGCTTTCATCTATCGGTTCTTTATTATAGAATTAAAGTTAGGAATGTTAAGGTAGAGATTAAAATAAGGTACATATCAATTAATTCTCTACTTGATGAGAGCAAAGATGGCATCTAATCAAAGGAATTGATTAATTTTGAAGCTCAGATAAACTTGCTTATCCTTTCCCTACTTGGTTGTGAACTGATTTTAGGAAGATCAGCAAATCTACAAACATCAAAATTTCTGTTTAATCCAATGAATGATTTTAGAGAGGAACTCTGTATTAAGGTTAAAACTGAGACTTACAAGGGAACATTAGAAAACTTTTCAGGCTGATATCAGACTTTACTGTCAGTATCCTCTCTGAATTCCTACTCTTCTTTCTAAATTAGATGTATTATCATTGTCCAAATAATAGCTGCAGTTTGCCATTATTTTCTTTCATTTCTGGCTAATCACACATGTTCCTGCAGACAAATATGCCTCTACCAGGCTTGTTAAAACAATGGGTTTTTTTATTATACATTGTCAAGTGAATATTTATTTTATTTATTAAAGTACTTTAAATCCTTTTTTTCAAAGTTAATTACTAAGAAATAAATTATATATGTTATGATTCATTCTTAATGCATTAACTAGTGAGCTATACCTTCTATAGCCATAAAATTAAGTGTATTTGAATTAGTATTGGAATTCTTTGAAATAATAATGGTGATGTTTCACTGCAGATGATTATTGGAACCAAGGAATTGGCAGCGTCGTCATCGCTTCTCCAATATTCATCAGCAATTACCCTGCAAAAACAAAAAACAGCTTATTTGATTACTTCCATAAATCTAGCCTTGTTTGTATGTTCAAAGTATAAGCACATTAATCGGATTTTTGTATTATTTCAATTATTTGTCAATAAATAGAATCTGTAAAAATTCTATACATACATTTTTCAGTTTCATGTGAGAGAAAATTGTTATAAACAAATTTCACAGTCTGACAATCATTTTGTTCCCAGAACAGCAGTGACACCAAAAGACAAAAGTTATGAAAAATATAGACAGATAAAATGGAGGGCAGTAATTAACATTATTTCATAAGCAGATAAAAAGAAAATAAATAGATTTTAAATAATAACACATTAGCCTTTTGTTTTTTTTTGTTGTTTTTGTGGAGATTGCTATTTCTAAATAATGTTTGAGATTTGATATAAATGATAATATGTAATAGATTATTTATTTCTTACACACATAAAACATTGTAATGAAAAAATAAAAGCCACTAAGAAAAAATCTTCAAACCCTGAGATGTTATCATTAATGATTTGCATGTATGTAAGATTTCATAGCAGTGAATTTTGTGGAAATGGATATTTTAAATAAAGAATTAAAAAACCCTTAATTCTTTCAATTCTGGAGCAATGATTAAATAGTTTAATTTTAATTTTTGATCTTGTAAAGAAAAAAGATTCTTGTTTTATAAAAATGTATTGAAAATCTTGAATTTAAAAATGAAATATTTCTAAATAAAGGGAAAATATATTTCTGGCATTTGTAAATAAATATGCATGGGAAAAAAAAATCATAAAAATAACTATGATATAGATTTAAATATAAATAATATTTTATTTTTTAACTTACAATCTACATATAACACTGACAATCAAACTCTTTTATTCAGTAGTTAAATATAAAAACACTAAGTGAAGCATATTGTAAACCTTAATAATTTATTTTCACCTACCTGCATCTCTATATGTATACGGAATATTTTTTATTATTCAAACTGAAAAACTTAAGAGAAAATATTAAAGGAAATAAATCAACTATACACCAGCAAAACACATTGATTTTTACCATCTCAGGATATCTTATTATCCAGAGATCTAGTTATCATATTATTGGGATGAACAACTCTACTATTAAGTGATAATAAATAAAATATAAGACCTAACTTTTTACAAGGTTGGGTTATACTTACCACCACCTGTATTTAGCCATTGACAAATGCTGTATTACTTTTCACAGCAACAATAATAGTGAAATTTAAGTAAAAACAAATTAAAAGACTGGCAAAGTAAGCAAAGAAGAAATTTTTATATTTTCAAAATCAAAAATGAATTTATCAAATAAGTAAAAATTTGTAAATGGATAAATCACCATTTAAAATTATAAATAAAATTTATATTTGTTTTTATTTCATATCGTTTTTTAGAAAAAAGTGATACTATTTATATGTAAAGAAAAACAGACTAGTAGAACAAATAAAAGTGGAGATATTAACTGATAATATAGAATGTATAAAACATGAAAAATTTTGAAGCAGTTAGTTGATTTGTAATTTAAACTGGAAAAATAATAATTTTTTTTATAAAAAGATATTGCATCAAAACTTTAACAAATAAAAAACTTATTTTTTTGTATAATTATATAAAGAATTTTTCTTTCAGAAATTAACAAAGAAGTCTAAGGGAGAAAATTATTTTAAAAATATTTTATTCTGTTTTTCATTTCATGAGAAGAAAACATTTATTCATATGAGAAAAACCCACACCAAGAGAGGATTTTATTGACAGCAACATTTTTGACAGTTACCATCATTCTGTTATTTGAGTAGACATTATAAAAACTTTTAAAATCAAATCTTTTTTAATGTAGTTATAAATTTTCAATAATTTTATAGTTTTGCTAAAAACAAATATAAAAATATATTTCAATTATCAGAAAATACAAAAAATGCTAATCACAGCTAGCCATTAATTGTTCCTACAAGGCAACAATAGAACATAGAGTTTGTACTTTTAGAGGGAAGGGTAACTTGATTAATTCACAACTTTATTCAGAGAGAAGTGTAGAAGGTGCTTTTGTGGATATTTTACAACATTTTTCTATTTTTAAAAACATGTTAGCACATATTTTTTATGTTTTTACAATCTTAAAAAATTCTCATGCAAAAATTTAATTTATCTTTTCAATGTGACACATTGTAAAAACTAATAAAAATGGATAGATTAAATTTTATTTTCTCAAAAACCTTGTTTATTTTAAAACATCAAAGAAGAAAGTAGCTTTCAAAAATATACCAAAAAGCTTTCTTCTACTCACCACAAATGTATTTTTGATTTTGTTAATATTTTCATATTTCTTTACATTATATTCCAAAAATACATTGAATAAACATTGAAATATTAACAAATTTGTTTGCACCTTATTGATTTCTAATCAATAATTGATGATGTGCATTATTTTCATAGGACTACTTTTATCATTCATGAAGTGACAATATTTTATGTAACATTTCTCTTTAAAAATAAGGTTAGAATAAAAAGTTTTAAATATTACAAATAAGATTAAAGTTTAAATTTGATTTATCATTTCAAAGTAAATTTATTTTTGTTTGAATAATCACAATTGACTTCAACAAAATATTGCAAAATCTTGAAAACTATGGATTCTTAATGATTCTTAATCAGTATCCTAATGGTTTCTGAATTTGGAGAACTATTTACAACAGAAATTGACAAAATATTTTACTTTAATAGCAAATATGAAAGTAGATTTAAAACAGCTATTAGCCTGAGATATTGGGATATGTATGCTAATTAAAGATACACTAATTTAAGAAATACAGGAAAATGGTTGGAAAATGAAATTTCATCCAAAACATGAAATTCATTGTATCTGCCACAATGAAGGAAGCATTAATATGAATTTAGACAGAAATGGAAAATTCATCAATAAGCCCTTCAGATTGGAAGATAGATATTGCCTTCAAAATAGCCATAATTAACCAACAAAAAAATTCAATATAGAACTATTAAACCATATAATAATAAAGTTTTTTTAAAGTCACTAGCACACAAGGAGTTACTGGATGTGGGGGAATTAGAAAACAGAAACATTACTAAGGAGCAACAATAAGAGAAAAGTAATCAGGAAGACAGTAGATAAGGATTGGCATTGCATTTAAATTTTAGAAGATTAAAGTAGTCTGGCAAGAATGGAGCAAGAAGAGAGTTCCACAAGTGAGAAGTGTGAAACTATTAGCATAGAACTTATGAATACATCTAGCCAATTCAACTGTAAATTGATGAGACCTCATTGAGTAGTACTGTGCTTAAATTCATAAAGTCTAGGTATCATAATGAAGAGCTCGTCCAAACAATTAACATGAAAGTATTTATAGAAAAGACACAGGGAGGAAACTTTACTGGGAAAGTGACCGAAATCAAGATGCCAGGTCAGGACTGATAATATTGTTGATTTTTGTTTAGATTTTATCAAGAGTCTCTAAATATATATCAGGAGCACTGAACCATATGTGGCAGAAATATTCTAAGCATGGGTGAATAGTTGACTTATAGATATGTCAGATAGATTCTGGAGAGAAAAATTGTCTCACATGATAGAGTGAACCAATGTTCTTAGCAGCCAACCTAGCCATGGAGTCAAGATAGTTTTTCACTTCATGTCAACCAAGAATGTTAGCTCAAGAAGGTGCAATGAGTAGCCATACTGGTGGAAGACAGAGGGGGTTATCTCAGATGATTAATAAATGAAGACCATTAATAACTTTTGATCTAGCAGGTTTGTATGTAAAAAATTGCCTGTGTCCTTTCTAATTTATCTGTTTATATCCAGTCCTATCACCAGGCATCTTAGCACTAAGATCAGTGTCAAGATGACTGGTGACAGAACTGAGTGTAGGAAGAGTTAATTTCCTGCTCTTTCCAAAAATATTAGTGCAAAAATCTACACTAAAAACAATAGAAATTACTAATGAAAATTCCTGCAGGAAAACATCATTTCAGATATAAAAAGTTTATTAAACTAAACAGTGGTTATTTTTATAAAAAAACAATTTTGAACTGTTTTTTTTTCTTTTAATTGGATGAATACCTATAGTAATTTCTTTTGAATTAAAATTATCCAAATAATGTATTGTTAGTGTCATAAAATTTTCAGTATAAGAATATGAAATATATTTTCATTCAACATTTTTATTCAACATTTTTGTTATTAGTTTTGATTAGTTTCATCTTTTTGCTGCTTTTTTATCAACATTTTCAGCTGATGTATTCTTTGTCTAATAGAGTAAATTGAGGCATTTGGAAGAAAGAAATAGCTTTGAATGAAGCTTGGAGGGCTAATTGTTTGCTCACAATTATTACAAAAAGGAGCAGAAAAAAGAAACAGTTTGTCAAAACTGATTAGAAAAAAAGTGGAATAATGAAAATTCATAATATGACAATCTCAAAACAAATTTGTATTAAACTTTTTTGAAATTGATGAAACATTCGCAATTTCCATTAAGTATTTCTTCATTAAAGTAGTGCATGATTGTACTTATAAATAATTTGCTTTTATCTTGCATTTATGGCATTTCATTTGCAAAGAATTAGAAGCTTTAAATTACAGTCTTTCAATCTGAACAAACAGATTTTTCAAACCAATTATGGTCAATCATAAGTTGGAAATCTAAATAAAGGTCCCAAATAGTATGCTATGGTGGGTAACAAGCATTCATGATTTGATAAAGGATATTTTAAAAAATATTTGATATATTTGCTTCCTATAGAATCTCAACAAGGTTTAGACAACATTGAGTTATATACAGATAGCTTCTTTTGTAGCTAAATACTATAGCATGTCAGGCTATATGACAGTTCTGTATAGGATACAGGTTTGATCCTGTTGGAGGACACATATATTTTATGAAATTTCTTGGACATTCAGGCAGGTAAATGTTGTTAACATTGTTTACTATAAAGAGAGCATTTACTTAAATATTTGTATCTATAAAAATTATTTAAGTGGACATTGAGGTCTGCACCGAGTAGTAACAGTCTAATATATAATTGAATCCAATATTCAAACAATATGTACTGTTGTAGCTTGACTATTTATATATGCTGGTCAATAGTTTATTATGAGTAGCAAGGTCAGTTATTTTAAATATATTAAATAAAATTGCTGCAGTTTACCACAAAGCATTAGACTAAAACAATAAGCTTGAAATCACCACTTGGTGTAGACTTCAGTGTTCACTTTTATATTTAAACATGCTCTGTCTCTGATATTGAGCAATTTTACCCATAAATACAGCATACCTTAAGCTATATTTTTATCATATACATATATATATATATTCTTTTCAATTGTAGTTGTGATAGAGTTAGTGGGTAGAACAATATATTTTTTAATCCATTTTTTTTGTCAGGAGGGGCTGTTTTTCTATTTTGGAATATTTTATGAGCCTTTTGTTTTGCATCGAAGATGAAATAGAGTAGTGGAGGGTCTTGAAAGTGTTTTCAGTGTATTTCTCCTCTTTGTGTAAATATTGTGGAATGCAAATTCTGTTATTATTTTATTGTTATGATGAGAATGCTGTCAATATGGTGTAGTATGATATCTAGGAAGAGTAAGGTATTATTTTCTTCCAATCCATATGTAAATTTTATTGTATGTTCAACTTTGTTTAGTTTATCTACAAGATCATGTAAATCAGTATCAATGGAGATATATTAACAGAGCATCATCAAAATATTAGAGGTATGTCAATTGTTTAGGTAAAATATCTTGGATTCAAGAAAAGCTAACAGAATAGATGCCATCACTCCAGTAAGAAGCGATCTCATTGGTAATCCAAATTTTTGTTTGTAAATGCTAATATTAAATGTGAAATAGTATTGATTGGTGAGGAGATGGTAGATATTTATTATTTTAGCTATTGGTAAGGGGACATTTATTTTTGATTGTATTATATTCTTTTTAAAGAGATTTAAGCATTTTTGAACTGGGACATTAGTGTAAAGTGATTTTATATCTAGACTGTCCATAAATTTGTCAGTCATATTTGTTTCCCTTTGTTTTTCAACAGAGTTTCCTAAATTTTTTATATGTGATGGACTAATTGTTCCAAGAAGAGGGGTTAAAATTCGGGGATCCCTGTTTTGTGGATTTTAGGGAGACTGTAAAGTTTGGGTATCCTAGGGTGATATTCTATTAGTATATACTATGACATCCCTCAGGATGAAACAACTCACATGAAAACTTTTACATTTTGTCATACATCTTTCTTCCAATACATACATATATATATATATATATATATATATATATATATATATATATAAATATATATATATATATATATCATGTTCTTTTTGAAGAAGGGATTCAAAAAGAATTCTGATGTCTGGTCATTTGGTCAGATTTTAGAAAAGTGAGTCAGACAGAGACTTTTTTGGTGCACATTTGTACATATGTGTATATAAGTGTAGATGCTGCAGTAAGTCCATTTCCTACTGAATAAAAAATTTTTTGCACAAGAAATATCTATTTTTCAACATAATATCTTTTGACAACATATGTAAGCAATAATTCTTCATCAGTTGCATTATACAGTGAAAATTTCAGATAAAAATTCAACTATTAATTGTATCCAGCAATGGACTAGTTGATTCACTCTCATATATATATAAGAGAGAGAAATAGAAAAGAAGAAAGGGAGATAAAATGAGAATCCTTAATCTTAGTTTAGTTTAGCAAAAAGGGACAAAATAATGAGGACATGTAAGTATGAAAATTATATTGTATCATTTTTCCATGTTGTTTGCATGTGTACCTTTTAAATCAGCATTCAAAATCCTGGTTTTACTTGGCCTGAAGTATCTCATCCTCCAAGTATTATATGTACATACATACATACATATATGAGAAGAAAATCTAAAATCTTGATCTTTATATTATACATTGTGTCAAGTTTTTCTGTAATATGTCTTTAAAATTTACTTTTATTATCTTTTATAAATTGTTTAAATAATTTCTTTCATTTGCTGAATCAAGACTGATGGATTTTGGTAATTCCTAAATATTCTGCTATATATATATCATCAGCATCCAAATATTTTTCATTATTAAAGGCTGCTGTAGACTGACCAGTTAAGTCTAGGTTTGAGCAGCCACTTCCAGATGAGCAACCACTTCCTGACTGCTCTACACAATCCCCTGATAAACAGCCACTGCCAGATTCCATTAAACAATCCCCTGATGAACAGCCACTCCCAGATTCTCTTAGACAATCCCCTGATGAACAGCCACTGCCAGATTCCATTAAACAATCCCCCGATGAACAGCCAATGCCAGATTTCCTTAGACAATTCCCAGATGAACAGTCACTGCTAGATTCTCTTAGACAATCCCCTGATGAACAGCTACTGCTAGATTCCGTTAGACAATCCTCTGATAAGCAACCATTATCAGATTTCTCTAGACAGTCTCCTGATGAACAACCTCTACTTGAATAGTCTGAACCCTGGTCAGTTCTTTGTTTAGCATATACCTCAGTTATAGAAGTTACTTGTGGCTGGAGTGTACTGCTCAATTTGATAGTGAGATGATCTTTCTTGGTTGCTTGGGGCTGAGTAGTTACTTGAGCAGGACCACTTGATTCCACATAAAAGTCACCATCAGAATTTGATACAGAATTTTTTTGAGGCTCTATATTTACCCTATCTGGACTTTCTCCTGAGTTATCTCCTCTGCTAGATATTTCCCCACTACCAGACATTTCCCCACTACCAGATATTTCCCCACTACCAGACATTTCTCCATTACTAGATATTTTCCCACTTCCAGACATTACCCCACTACCAGATATTTCCCCACTACCGGACATTTCACTACTACTGAACATTTCCCCACTTCCAGACATACTGCCACTGCTTGTGGAATCCCCACTACCAAATGTTTCTTGTGACATGTGAACACTATTTGGCTTATTAACAGTTGTCTGTTCAATTTTTAAAAGGCTTGGTTTGTCTGTAGTTGTATGCTCTTTTACCAAAATAGATGACATTTCATTAGATACATCAGTACTGCCAGACTTGTTTTCTGTTCTAGAACCTTCTGGTAGTGATTTCCTATTTCCAGATTCACCTTGCTCTGGTGGCTCAATATAAATATCAGTTTCTGTTGAACTGGAATCTTCTTTTTTACCATTGTATTCCCTGTCCAATTCATCAGAAAATCCTGATGCTGATTCATTACCAGAACCTGATCCAGATTCATAACCAGAACCTGATCCAGATTCATTGTCGTAATACTCAGCAGGGAACTGATCTGGAGTGCAAACATATCCTGAAGGATCGAGACATTCTCCTGATCCATAATCAGCTAAATAGGTATCATTGCCAGACTCATCTGACCACCACTCACCAGTTGTGTTCAGGATGGCAGAAAGTCTGCTTTGTGTACTGTTAAAGAAAACTCTTTGTTTACACAAGTCAGGATCACCACGCCTGAAACATTAAAAAAATTTTCTCTTTAAATCTTTATGCTATTTACTGTCAATTTGCATAAAAATTCAAATAATTACATATTTAAGAAATAAAAAAGACAAAACTATTATTAATTGAAAATGATTAATTATAAATTTTTTGCTGATTTTATTAATATTGACAAATATTTCACATTACCTGTCAAACTGATAAAATGAATTTAAAAATATTGAAATTAAATTAATGTTTTCTTTATATTAATAGTTACTGTAACTGAAATGCAAATATTCTTGTTCAGTTTATATTTGAAATTTATAAAGTAATTTTTTTATATATTTTTAATAATTTTGAGAAAAAGAAAAAATATATTTATATTTTGAAATAGTAGCAAATCAGATCAAAGCTGAAAGAAAAAAACATTATAAAAACACAAATCTTCAAAAACTGAACAAATTTGGGGAAAATGTAAATTATTTGACATCATTATTCTCTCCTTGATTTATTTATTTCAAAACTTAATATTTGAAATATATTTTGACTATTTATGTTTTATAAAACTTTAGAAAACTTGAAATGTCAACATTTTATAATGCTTTACAGATCTTTATGTTTTATAAAGCCTTAGGTAATTTTACATTTTTTAAATCTCTGGCTGTTATATTCTTATATTCTGAGATAATTAACAGCTAAATACAAATTGTGCCAAATATATTCCAGTTTCTTCAAAGGTTTTAAATGAAATAGATTAATTTCAATTTAATAGACTGACTAAAGCATATATGTATGTGTAGGAGGCTATTTGAATGTCAGATCAATTCAATGCAGAGTATATTCTGGTTTTTATGATCTAATATAATGTGCAATTGGTTCAAATTCCATTAGAATAAAATATTTTTGTTTTTTAATTCTTTCTGATTCAGATTCATAATTATGAATTCTCATCAGATACAAACTGAAAACATTCATTATATCCAAAAGACCTGTCTGCCAATGAACTTAGCTTAATGACACTAGGTACCATTGTATTCAGTACTATATAAGGGAGGGACATAAATCCTCTCCCTCTTCTTTTTGTTCTGGGTGTAGCAATAACAACACAGGAATATTCCTCTACAGGCAGACTACATAATCCCCTGGAGACTGACTATTTAATTTAAAACAAACCATATGGACACCACACACACACACACACTACACAAAAAACACACACTCATCAGCTGCAAAAAATAGTAGCACCTATTTGTTAAAAACTGGTGACCAACACCAATCTTGTCTGTTACAATCCTTTCATCAGTTGACTTGCTTTTAAAATATAGTGGAAATGAAATACAGACAGAGAATTGCCAATTGCTACTAATAATGGTAGCACACCATTAGTCAAAGAGACTATTATTAGAGTGGCTTCTCTGCCAGAACAGAGCTGGGGCAAACCCTGGAACATCTGGTTATGAAGAAAGAGTCTACTAGCTTCCCCATGACACAGTCGGAATAGTGAGCTGAGGGGTGTTAGCTATACAAATGATTCCTTTTGCTAGGCAACTGCTAAAGTTTTAGGGTCAATAAAAGCAGCCACATTTTCCAGGAAATGGGAGACTGGCAGTGCACCTTGTTGACCGTATAATGTGATGGCTGTGCATTACCAAAGATTTCTGTCTGGATTACCCAGCATCATTTGAAATTTGTTTGTTCTGGTGCCTCAGCTGCATTTGTCATATGTGTGTGATGTTCCTGTGTGGGAGTCTTGTTCATGCCCTGCTCATCATCATCCAGTGTTCAGATTCTTTAGTGTTTGGTTCCAGTGCTGTTGATATTTCTGTCCCATTTCATTGGCAGATACCCAACCAATAGGTAGAATTTTTGGCAATCAGGATTTGTAAGAATGATACTATATAAGCTTCAGTAACATGAAGAATAGATCTGCTTAGATTCTGACCAAAGCTTCATAGAATAACACCTAGGAAAAAACAGGTGAAAGATGGAGTGATCATAAAAACATTTAAGAGTGAGGGAATCACAAAAGACAGTACTGTAATAATACTATAATCTTAAGAAAGAAAGAGTGTCCAAAACTGATGTAATGAATACACCTACGTTCCCCCTCACAGTAATATGATTGGCTGGTGTCAGCCATAAATACAGACTGAGGTGGAGGTACAGGACGACACCTATTGGCTATGCCTATAGTCTTTGCCTATTGCCTACGCCTATTGCCTACCACTACAACGAGGACCAGACCATTACGGTTACCTGCTAGATTGTCCTACTCGGTTATAGTAGTCCAAAACCACTTTGCTACTTTGAACAAATATATCCCTTTCTGAGACATATCAAAAACTCAAATAGAGAGACAGTTAATGGTTGGTGAATGTGACTGGAAATGTACTATGTTTGTAGCCCATCAAAATATTGAAATTTTTAAATGTACAGGTTTGGCTTGTCATTAAAAATCAGTGAGGAGTGATGAATAAATGAATCTATGTGAAGTGCCAGAGGGTTTTAGCAATATTTCTTAGAAATTTTGGAATAAATGAACAGCATTGAAGGTATAAACAAATAATATATGTTTATTTATTTGACATTTATTTGAGCAAGTCCTTTGTAATTTGAGTTGGCAAAAGTTTTTTCAGCTGGGTAGTTGATAGTTTACAAGTCAGACTTTGGTAATAGTTGTCATCTTTTTGGCAGCTGTTGGGATTGTGGTTGTTACTTTGGAAACTTGTTACTGATGTCAATCAGTGATGTATTCAAAAGGCAGAAAAAAATCTCAAGACCGCATTGTTCATGTGATACACTTGGTTGGTTTCTCTGGTTGTCCTCTTTTGCTGCCTGTCATCTGTCTCTTTATATACAATTAAGAAAGTTCCAGACTACTCTATGTGAAGCTTGGTGTTCTCTAACATCAAGAATCCCTTTGTTTTTTGATTGGCCAAAATTCTTGATGTTCCTTTCTTTTTCATTTTTTTATAGCAGAAGTTACGTGCGAAAACTCTCTAGCCACAATAACTAGATCCTGGGTTAACAAATTTCAATTTTGCAGCTGTTGTTTAGTCTTTTCTTCTCCTTTTTATTTAAGAGTTGCCTTCTCATTAGTTGAGAGAGAAGTATAGGGAGAAAGAGGAGAGAGAGAAAAAAAGAAAATAGATATGAATTTTAAGAGAAACAAATGCCTTATTTTAATTTTTTTTATATATTTTATTTTCATATTTTATTTTATTTTTTACATTTGGGCTCCCCACAGTTAAAAGCAAAATTAAAAGGAAGAGAAATATTTCTATGTTTGTTCTTATGTTAAAATTAACTGCCATCAAATATGTCACTAGATGGACACTGAATACCAAAGATTCATTTGCAAATATTGTAGAAGAGAAACATCATACATAATACAACAACCTTGATCTTCAAACAAAGATTTCAAAGTAATTTATTGTTAGATAAACTAGGCAGGAGAATATCAAATCAACCATGTATGTGTGCATATTTGTTTATATATGTGTAATATAGTAACAAATCCAAGTAATATATTTCCTTCAAAATTGTATTGCTGGTAATAATTTTTTTACAAAAAAGTATTGATGGTAATAGTTAACTATTTGCCCATAGCTGGGACCTTAACAGGTGCTATCACCCTGGGTCAGGGTGGACCTGGGAAGACCAGCAATTAAGAGGTGGTTCCATGCTCCTAAAAACCTCCTGTATCTGTGTTTGCATGAAAGGAAATTAATCAGAATTAAAAAGTAAATAATTCTGGTTTCATGAAAATTACTTTTCCCAGATTCACTTACCGCAAAGGATCAACAATTTTGTATACTTTTCCAGCCCTTACAGAAGCACTAGGCATTCCAGTTGTAAGCATGTAGATTTCTCCTAAAAACAAAATTTTAGAATATTTTTAATATAATTCAGTATTTACATTTTTTGTATTGTATCACTTTACATTCATGACAAATAGAATTTTGTTTAAAATGTTGGAAGAAAAATTCTGATTTCTTAAAAATTCTATTTTATTTCAAATTAAAAATACTGGAATTTTTCCCTTGGAAGAAAATATAAGTATTACAAATTAATATTTACGCAGCAAAATTTTTAAAAGATTCAAGTTAACTTTTAACATATCTCTTCTTTTAAGCATAGACAAAATTAAGTAAATCACTTTTAAAAACTATTTTGTTTTGAAGTTGGGATGAGAGGATTAAAAAAGTATTTCTTTTAATGAGGTACATTCACACCACACATTGATATCTTTATCCTTTCTCATTATCCTACTGCTTGTTGCTGATCAAAATTCTAAACTTGCGTTAGTACAGACATGAACCAAATTATCAAACAAATGAGTGATAAATGATTAAAAAAAGACAGACTAAGCCTGGTTATTACTTATGTAATAATTTTTTTTTCAGATTGATCTGTCTTATACATATTTTTTCGTTTTGCTTTCAATTTAATCCAAACAGTTCCAATTATTTCAATATTCAATGACTTTTAATATATATCTAAAGACCTTGTAGTACTGAAATAAAACAAAAAAAAAAAATCATTCATTTCATATAAAATCTATTAATAAGGTTATGTGTCAGGGTTATTATTATTTAGTATTTAGAATTATTCTTTCTATTAGGTTAAAATAGAGAATGTTCAATATTTATAATCTGAAACTATAAAAATTGAGTAATGAATAAAATTAATTAACCATAAACCATCAGGTTTATATAAGTAAATATGTACAAGTTAAATTAGTAGAAAAATTTGGAAGAGCAACATCTTTTAAAACAAAGTAAATTAACTTTTAATATTAATTGTTTATGAAAACATTAATGCAAGTAGCATCTACCTGTACACCATCAATTTTTTTCCTAAATAGGATTCTATTCTTAAGAATTAATAGAGGTAATAATCATGAGTAATCTTTAAATGTGATGTAGGATTTCCATCAAGACATTAAATAACCTTATACACTAAAGTGTATCTAATACTCAGTCTTATTTTTATACATTATGTTGCTCAGATTTAATATTTTTGAGTGAACAGGAATAAATAATTTTACTCAATATGGTCAATAAAATTTGGAAAGTAAAGAAAATCTTTTCAGGATGACAGTAAATGACTGCACAATTAGAAAGTAAATAGAATTAATTTCAGTAAAATAATTCAAGCAAAAGATGTGAAAAGAGATTAGTGAATCAGAGAAAGACTTCTTAAATATGTATTAAAAAAGATGGAGTTTGACATGTTTTTCTGAAAAAGGCAAATTCTAACAAAAATGGCAAATGTCTAAGATTTGGATCAAGAAATTGAGAAGGGCATAAAATAATGACAGCAAAAATCTTTAAGGACATTCCACAGGTTAAAATACAGTGGCTAACCAAATGTAAAGTTGATTGGGCTCATGAAGGAACAAAGAAACTAATCAAATTACAATAAATGTGTACATTATTGTAAAATGAGTAAGTCAAATAAAAGTCGAAGGTCATTCATACCATCTTCATCTTCTCCAAATGAAAGGATAAATGGTTCATAATATCCTTGTAGTCCGCTTAAGCAGACATCACTTCCACACATGAAGAGCTCTTTATTCACCCACATTTGTGTTGTCTTGTTTTCAAACAAGCGAAACAGTCGGCTAAAAAATAAATAAAACATTAAAACTAAATCTGTTTTTCCAAAATTAAATTAATCATATTTGTGAATTCACAACCAGTCTCAATGATAGGCCAAGAGTAAGAGATATTAATGAGTCAGATTCTAATTTCACCAACTCAGTTTAAGCACTAAAAGAATATTTAAATTTTATTAAAAGGTGTAGAAGACATTAAAACCTTTTGCTAGACATGCATGCATGAAAAACTATCAGCAGAAGTAACCCCATTTTAACTTTTGAGCATACTTAAAAAGAAAAAAAAATAGGTAGTATGTATGGTATGGACCTGAGAGGTAAGTTTTCTTTCACTGTGGGCTGACATTGTGACAGGATGCAAAAAATTAGCACTCCATGTAATAGACACACTATGGCATCAGCAGTACACCTCAATTTATCAACAGAGAAAGTTCAACTTTTCCTTTATTATTTCAACAAAATCCACATTAGCAAGATTATAATATGGAATAGAACAAAATACCTTGATGAAAGCTTTAAATAAACAAAGTGACTCACAATGGAGTTAAGAGCAAATAAGAATACAAGAGGTTATCTACAGCAAAAGTAGATAATTCCAGAAGAGTCCAAATCAAGGCAATTAATGCTTATGGCATATGAAAATATTCTTTTGTGGGGTGTGGTGTTTGTTGCGGTACAGGGTAGAGATCTTATGGCATGCAGTACTGTGCCTATAACAACTTCCCACTGAGGTTCTCATAGATTTTTTGAAGTCAAGGCCAATGTAACATGGTTCCAGATAATTCTATTGTATCATTCACATTGACCATTCCCTTGTGGGTTGTAAGGGGTTGTTCGACTTGTAACTAAAATTAGAGCATTGAAGTACTCATGCAATTCTTTAGATAGAAACAAGGAACCCTGGTGGGAGTGGATGTAGAAAGAAGTTCAGAACATGCTGAAAATCTAAGTTAAGCATTTAATTATCACACTATCCTACATGCAAGCCACTAGTAGCCTGCTGGTTTGGCACCAATGGCAACACCAGCAGTCCTCTGGCAGCAGCTATTGGCAGGCCACCACTGGGCCTCTAGTGGTTCGCCAGTGGTAACATGTCAAGACAAACATGCCAGTGGTCTAACAGTGGGCCACCAATGATAAATGTTACTGATATGCCACCCAGTGGCAGTTGGTGGCTTGCATGTAGGGATTGTGGCAGCAAAGCAAAAGGAAACTGAATTTAATTAACTATTAACTCACTGACTCTTGCTTTCCAGCTTCATCTGTTGTCCCATTTTTAAGAACTCTGGAGACCCTACTGACCCATCTAACTACCCTCCCATCAGTCTCCTACCACTCTTCAGCAAAGTCTTCCAGGCTTTAATCAATGCTGAAGTGGTTAAGCACCTTACATACCATGATCTACTCTCTGACAAAGAATGTGGTTTTTGCTTTGCCTAGTCTACTGCTGATGTGCTTATGGCCATAACTGAATTTGTATACCAAGCTCTTGATAATAAGTGATGCTCAAGCTGTGGCTCTAGATATCTCTAAGGCATTTGATAGTGTTTGGCATGCCAGCCTTCTTCATAAGCTTCAGGGATATGGTACTACAAGTTGATTATTTGATTTAATCTAATTATTCCTGTCAAACTGAAATGAAGGTCATCCTAAACAGGTTCCCCTACAGTTCCTTTCATATAAATGCTGGTGTTCCCATGGTTCTATCTTGGGTCCTACACTGTTTCTGATCTTCATTAATGATCTTCCTGATGTAATCAGGTCTCAAGTAAGCATCTACACAGATGACACTACCATTTACTCATGTCTCAATAGTAAATCCAGCATTGCTGACAAAGTTAACCTGGCTATTAGTCTTGAAAAGGACCCCCAATCTGTGGCAGAAAATGGCTTGTAAACTTTAATGCCTCAAACTGCTCACATTTACCCACCATAGACAAAACTCCTTGCCTCCTATCAGCTTGGCTGATGCTCAATGAAAGAAAGAAATATTTTTCCTGTTAGTTTCACTGGAAGAACTCTGAAAAGATCATGGAAGCATGCTCCACAAGGTTTTTCTCATCTGAGTCCATCCTTCAAATCTACCATTCATCCTTGCATTGAATACTATTGCCATATATGGTCTGGTGCTTGGCTGTTCATCTTGAGGTTCTCAACAAAATCCAAAGATGGATAAGCAATGTGATGGGTCATCTTGACATCTTGATTCTCACAGATGTGATGTAGCTTCCCTCTGTGTTTTCTACAAATATTTTCATGGCATCTTCTTTGACAAGCTACTTTCACTGGTACCCTAACTGCATGAATTTAAGCATGCTACTAGGTTGGCATCATGGTCCCACCCTTTCACTGTCATAACAATTAAATGCAACCGCCCCTTCTACTCCAACAGCTTCTTTTGCTCTTCCTGACAGTGGAATACTCTTTCACTTCCTTGCTTCTCTGATACCTATAATCTTTAAATATTCAAATGTAATGTCAATCAACATCTTCTGATGCCTTTATCTTGATCTCCTTCCTTCTCTTTATCCTTTACTCAAACACCCTTCTTTACTCTTACTCTCTGTAACCCCTTGCATGCTAGTGGCTCTCCTTCCTTGATTGGGGCAAAATGCTTAAAAAAAATGGCTAGCTGGAGAGAACTTCAGCTAAACAAGTTGACTAATAGTACCAGCCCTGTTGAGGGTGGAAACATAGCAGACAAAAGTTCTTGTATCAAGCAGTAGTGAGATCACACCAATGAATAGTGCGAGTGTGGCACTCTGTTCAATATAACTAAACCCCGTCCTTAGTCAGTGCATACTTTTTTAATGTCTTCCATAGAGTAAGGTAGATTCCTGACTTGGACAGTTGAGTTAAAAGGAAATAACTGAGACATCCAGAAGAAGCAAGGCACATGCAACTAAAACAATCTACCCTGGTGGACGAAATAAAGGGTTCGGTTCAAAATTCCATTCACCTGGAAAAGGCCAGAGCATACAATGGTTGAAATATTGTGAATATGGCAATGAAGATGAGGATAACAGTTCAAATAATGTAAATAATGTAAACAGCAGATGCCTGTTTGCAAATTGAGTCATTCTGGAGCCTGTTGTATTTTAGTGTAGCTGTTGCTTTAGATTTATTTAATTTTCATATTTCTATCTTTAGTTTCCATATTATTTGAAGGAGATCACTCCCACAGGTGGTCCTTGGGTATGCTTTAAAGTGTAGAACTGCATTTCTAAATCTTTTAATGATTATTTAATAGTCTATCTATTTCTCTTCCTTACCTTTTCCAATTTTACAAAGGTCTTGGGTGTTCTTCAAATCATTTGTTGGCTATTATTTGGTATTTCACTGCATATCATTGAGCTAATTTTTTTTTACATTTTTTGCACAATTAAAATCCACACTTGTTGTTTAACTATCTTGTGATTTTCTTACTTTTGCATTAACATTTTAAGTGATTTGCACTGGTTTTTGACATTATTAAGTTTATTGTAAAACTTATCTATTTCATCTTTGCTTTGTAACATTTGTGTATATAATATGATGATAGCTATAGTGGATATCTTTCCTGTCAGTTTCAGTAGAAGAACTCTGTCTGACAGTATCTTAGAGTACATTTCCTCTTGCTTTTATCTAAAATAATTCCTATTCATTCATTTCTCTCTTTGCATATATGATTCTGTGTCCATTGCTTGCAAAATCTTTAAACATCTAATTTCAATATACCACCACAAAGTCACTCTATTTTTTGTTTTACATTTTCTAATTTCCCACATTGGTACAGAGCCCTAATATTCTATATTCTGATTATAGGCAAAAGTACAGAAAAAGTGACAAAAATTTAAAAATTCAATCTAACAGATGATTGAAATCAAAACATAGGATCACTTTTTTTTTTATAAATGATTATTATAACAATATACACTTATAATAAAAAGTATTCGTATAAAAATTATTGCTTCTCATTATGTTTAAGAAATTCTCATGATACAATGTATTAGGTTGGTGCAAAAATAATTTCGTTTTCTAACATATGTTACTATGTGAGAAAACGAAATTATTTTTGCACCAACCTAATATTAAAAGAAATATTTGGAACACAATTTAATTTCAAAAGATTTGCAAACCCATTTGTAAAATCTCCATAGAGGTAAAATCCATTCAGGTTGGGACTTTCACATCCTCGGTAAACATGACCTCCAGTTACAGATTTGCCAATTGTATGTGGATAAGAAAAGACAGGCAACTCCTCAGGGACTGCAAAATAAAGGTAAAACATCTAAATTAACTTAAAAAGATCATTAATAGAGTAATTTAATAACCAAGTTTAAAATAAATTAAAATTTCCAAATATTAACAAAAATAGCAACTATTTCCTTATATTGATGTCAAACATGTATTCATTCAAAGTAAAAACACCACAAGAACTATTTCAAAAGTATTAAGTCAAAGAAAATTGTCATGAAAATATGAACAGTGACTTAAAAAAGATTATCAGGCATTGGAATTAACTGTGTACCTAGCATAAATTTGACTTCTTCAGAGTTGAAGATTAGTCAAAATTAACCTTTTGACAAACTGTGATGTACTAGGCACTAAGGTGAATTTTGTATGGGATTCATAGGATTTTCTAACATAAAAATCAGTTTTTTTTTCAGAGTTTTGGTACTTCAGATACTCAGTTCAGTCTACAGTTCCTGTTTTTTTAACTTTTTACCCTTGCAATAGATCCCAAGATTCAAACCAAAGATAATCTTAAGGATAACTGTATACATTTGGGAATAAAGCTTTAAAAGAATAATGTAAAACAGACAAATAAAATACACAGATTTAACAGACTCAATTTGAGAGGAACAGTTCATGAGACATAATATTTCAGAAAGGAAGATCTTGTAAACCTGTATTCAATATAGAAATGTGTATGGGAGAAGGTTAAACAAACTTCTGTGATGAAGAACAAACAGCAGTAAAATAAATAAAATAAGTGTTTCACTAGTTGAGCAGAGGATCTTTAAAAAATGGGGATTCAAAAAATAAGATTGTCTGTT
>OZ010585.1:175000-177500 GCA_963932145.1 Acanthosepion lycidas | reverse complement strand
TGCACATTTATTCATATGTAGTTGGATGTATGACTCTTGCCGATGTATACAACATTTATAATTCTAAATTAACATCTATTGTATCATTAACCATACATAAATCATAAATAAAAATTACAATAATAGTAATAATATCCAACATAAGTGAAGGTATTTTAAATACAAATTAATAATAAAGGCAAAATTATAAAACTAAAAATAAAAACTTTTATATTTAATTCTATTTTTCTAATTTTGCTTTTATTATTAATTTGTATTTAAAATCCCTTCACTTATGTTGGATGTTATTACCATTATTGTAATTTTTATTATTTATATTAAGGACCTTTTTATTAGATTAACTAATTTGGAATTGGGTTGATTTGTTCTACTTAAAGTAACAGGCCATATTGGTCATTTTTCTGTGTAACATGATGTAAAAAATTCCACACTTTGAGGGAAAAATTCTTGGCTGGGTCAGTCTTTTTAAGGCTTACTACTACCCATTGATTAGTTCCATCTTTCCTTTCCTTTCCTTACCCTCTCTCTATCTCATTTTTTATAAGAACCTGACCATCCATCACTTTTCTTCTTTCCCTCCTTCTCTCTTCTCTTCTCTCTTGCTTTCCCTTCCCCCTGTCAATCTAATATATAACTCTGGCATATTGTCTCCATTTACTAAAAGTTTTCGGTCTGAAGAGTTGAATATATAGATATTCAAAAATAAATTATATCTGAAATGAATATTTAAGGTTTTCTTCTTGATTATTATTATAATGCTCTGTAATCTACATTGAGCTCTTCCTTGGAATTATCTCTACCAGTCACAAATTTGTAATATATATATATATATATATATATATATATAATACAAATTTGTAATTGGTAGTGATAATTCCAAGGAGGACAAAGACAGATCAATGTAAGTTACAGAGGAATATAATTATAAATCAAGAAAAAGCTTAAAAATTCATTTTGTTTATAATTTATTTCTTGAATATTTTATTATTCATCTCTTTAGACCAAAAGTTTTGGCTGTAACAATTTTAATTCTGATCACTCTCTTTCTACTCAGTATATTAACTCGTTCAGCCCTTTATTGAAAATTTTATTTGCCATCATCCTATTTTATTATTGCTATTGACTCATCATTTATTTTTTCTTTCTTTCCTTTCTTTTGTTTCACTTTATCTCTCTCTCCCTCCCTCTCTCTCCTCCACTCTCTCTCTCATACCCTCTCTCTCTCTTTTTTTCTTCCCTTAATTTTTGGAAAAAATCTATATTTTAAATTTTTCTTTTTCTTTCTTTCTTTTTTCTTTTCCCTCTTTTTCTATTGGTCTGGATGGATTGATTCTATTTCTAAAAACCATTTGGTCTGAAAAGATGAATATTAAAATATTCAGGTAATAAATTATAACCGAGATGGATTTAAAGGTTTTTCTTGATTTATGATATATATATATATATATATATATGAAGAAAAGATTTATATCCATTTATATTTATATTTGCTTACATATATATATATATATATATATATATATATATACACACACACAGAGGCATATATACATACACACATGTTATGACAATATATATATATATATATATATATATATATATATATATATATATATATATATATATATTTGTATCTACATATGATTTGAGACAAAAAATGCTAATGTTTTAATGTTAGTTGAAATAGGTATTCTCATGAGGTAATTTTGAATTTCTCTATAATGTAACTTTTATGCTCTGTTATAATAAATACATTGGTTTCTTTTTGTGGATCATTTTTAATATTTAACATTATTAGAATTCACTTTGATTATATAATATTGCTCCTATAATGATTAGTTGAACTCTTTTGGAAATTCTAACTACCTCCTCGACCTACCATCATGAATAAGTTCTCTTTGGAATACTCTTTAAAAAACATCCCATATCCTTCCCTTCATTCATTCAATCTCACTGATAAAATTGTTTGATTTTTTATGATGGAAAGCACATTTCTATCTTAATCTCTCTGAAACACTGAATCACAGGCAAGAAACTTACTATCTAAAAACTCAAAAAACTCCATCTTCCTGCAAACCATTGGAACTTTTTGAAAAAGACTTGTTTAACATAGAAAAATAAAATTCAGTAAGAAGTCAAACCTTTTTCAAGAGAAATTAAAGGACATTAATACCACTAAAAACTCCAGTGATGTTTGGGTTAGAGCAGATAAATCTAAAAACATTTATAAATGTAACCCATCACATTACCATAGAATCCTCATGGACAAAATTACTGACATTTATAAAAAAGATAGAGATCTCGAACATCAACAATGTGACAGCCAAGTTAGCTAATAATTTTAATAATGCTGATAGAATGGAGAAAATCCATACCAAAGATAGCTATATTTTATTTAAGGACCACAAACCCAACTTTACTATTAATACACAATCTAGATTAATAAATCGCACTAAAACTGAACTAGGTCTAATCTTAAAAAATATAGTTAAAAAATATT
>OZ010585.1:132500-167500 GCA_963932145.1 Acanthosepion lycidas | reverse complement strand
AAACAACCACTAAGTAATACAACGACCTAATAAATAAGGACTTACATAAGTGCTACAAGAAAGCGAATAATAATGACCTCAACATAGTTCGGAATATCAATATTAGCAGTAAAGAAATCACTGATAAACTGTAGATCAGTGATAGAGTAGGCCAACTATATCAAAAAGAATGCTACATAACCTTAAAGGACCACAAACCAGATTTTCAGACTAATCCCACTACAAGGATAATAAATCCTACAAGACCATATATCAGAATAATTAGTAAAATGATCCTTGAAAGGGTAAATAAACAAATTAAAGGTAAGTCTGAAACTTTGGATTAATACCAAGGAAGTGATAAACTGGTTTACTTACATAAAAGAAAAAAACAATTGTACACTAATGCAGTTTGATATTGATAATTATTACCAATCAATATTTAAAGAACTATTCTTGAATGCGTTGGACTTGCCACCCACTATAAGGATATTACAGATGAAGAAAAGAACATTATTATTTAATTCTGAAAAAATCAGTACTGATACATAAAGATGAGCAATGGATAAAAAATTCATATGACCACTTTGACATCACAATGGGATCACTAGACTCAGCTGAGTCTTCTGATCTCATAGATCTTTTTATATTATACAACCTTACAGTGCACCATGATATTAATATAACTGACATTGGTTTGTACAGAGATGATGGTCTCATGGTTATTAGAAACTCAACTAACTTCAAAATAGATAAAATTAGAAACGTAATATATAAAGAATTTAAAAGCATGGGCTTAAAAATTACGGTTAACACTAAATTAAAAAAAGTGAACTTCCTTGATATGACATTAGATTTAAATAAAAATACATACGCACCTTATAGAAAATCCAATACCAATCCTTTATATATACACCCTAAATCAAATCACCCCCATCTACAATTAAACATATACCGTTATCTATCAGAAAAAGAATAAGTACAAATTCAGCAAATGATAAGATTTTCGATGAGCATATCAATTCCTATAATAAAGCTCTAAAAGAGAGTGGCTACAAAAACTCAAAACTAACTTGTATAAAAAATATAAAAAATGAAAATGGAAAGCATAGAAAAAACAGATGTAGAAAAATAATTTGGTATACACCCCCATACAACCAAATGGTAAAGAACAAATTAGGACAAAAATTCCTTGCATTAATAGTCAAGCATTTTCCTAGTGAAAGTAAACTAAGTACTATTTTCAATAAAAACACACTAAAATTGAGTTACAGCTGTATGGAAAACTTAGAAAAAATTATTAAGAAACATAATGCTAATATCTTAAATAAACACTTATACCAAAAGCAAAAAAATTTAGACAATGGAAAAATAAAAATAAAAACTGATGAGGATAAACAAAAATTATGCAACTGTAGAAACCCTCATAATTGCCCTCTACAAAATAAATGTTGCACAGAATCATTAGTATACCAATGCAATATCTCTTCGATTGAAAATCCTGAAAACCTAAAAATATATATAAGTTGCACTAGCCATGAGTTCAAAAAAGATTCAACCAACATCAAAGTTCATTTAGGATAAATAAATATAAAAATCAAACATTTCTCTCAAAATACTTTTGGCACCTAAAAGAATCAAATAAAACATCTACAGTAAAATGGAAGTTAATAAGAAAAGCTAGAATATGTACATCATTAAATGACCCATGTCCTTTGTGCATACATGAGAAACTATATATTACTAAGTTTATAAAAAATAAAAATTTACTGAATCAGAGAAATGAAATAGGTATTTTATGCCGTCATTGTCAAAAATTTTCCTTAAATAATATTTAAAAATAAAAATAAATTTAAAAAGTGCGCCCACATAATATACATACTTATATTTAACATGAAAAAATAATTTTATATACTGTAAGTAATTTTATTACATTTACTTGTTTAAAAAAATATATATATATAGTCTATTAAAATGACATTGAAAATATTTTAAAGTTGTATTTAAAATTATAGTTAAAACGAATTCTAACCTAAACATCTTTTTAAATTGTAGTTAAATAAAACGTATTCTAACCTAAACACCTCTCTCAAAGTACTACCGACACTTAAATGAATCCACTAAAACACTTACAGTAAAATGAAATTATGATGAAAAGCTAGAAGATGTAGGCCATTGAATGACCCATGTCCTTTGTACACACATGAGAAACTATATATTACTAAGTTTATAAAAAATAAAGTTTACTAAATCAGAGAAATGAATTAGCTATTTTTGCTGTAATTGTCATTTACTTAAATAATATTTAAATATAAAATTTTTTACATATTGTGACCTGGTAATATACATACTTATACTTGATATGGAAAAATAATTTTACTTACTGTAAGTAATTCTAACACATTTAGTTATTTTAAAAAGAAATATAGTCTATTAAAATTAACAGTGAAAATATTTTAAAGTTGTATTTAAAATTGTAGTTAAATAAAACGAATTCTAACCTAAACATCTTTTAAAATTGTAGATAAATAAAATGTATTCTAAACTAAACACCTCTCTGAAAATATTATAAGCACTTAAAAGAATCCAATAAAACACCTACAGTAAAATGAAATTAATATGAAAAGCTAGAAGATGTAAGCCATTGAATGACTATGTCCTTTGTAGTTACATGAGAAACTTACTGGATATTACTGGATTTATATAAAATATATAAAAAATAAGAGTTTACTAATTCAGAGAAATTAATTAGCTATTTTTGCCATCATTGTCAAAAATTTACTTAAATAATATTTAATTATAAATTTAAAAAAAAATTGTGACCTAGCAATATACATACTTGATGTGAAAATAATTTTACACACTGTAAGTGATTCTAATACATTTACTTGTTTTAAAAAGAAATATAGTATATTAAAAATTAAAAGTGAAAATTTTTTAAAAATCGTAGTTAAATAAAATGTATTCTAACCTAAACACCGCCCAAAAATCTTTAAGTATACAAATAGAAAAAAAAAAAATGCTGTAAGAATTTTTGTTAATAAATTTAAAAAACATGGTTAGAATTGTGTAGCAGAAAAACCATATTTTAAATCAATTAATTTATAATAATTATATATATATATATATATATATATATATATATATATATATATATGATTTCCCCTAAAATGATGTGGATGCAGTTTGAATCCCTGCTAGTTAATACTTTTGTCTTTACTAAAATTTTGTTAATAAGCAGTCCAATCAACAATTGTAATACGCACTGCTTAATAATTAAAAGTGGGGAATCTATTTAAAACATGGAGTATCTACTTTAATACTCTTTGAAATAATAAAGAAAAATATCTGATTATATCAAAATCTATTAATTCTTTTGATATATATATATATATATATATATATATATATATATATATATATATATATATATATATATATATATATATATTTTGTGTGTGTGTTGTAAATATAATGATAGACAGTTGAATATAATATTATACACACCTACTTTTCCACAGGCCTTTGGGTTAAAGCACTGATATCCTTCTCTTCCGTTCCAGCCATAATTTGCTCCTTTGTAGATTATATCTATTTCTTCATAGGCATTTTGCCCAACATCTCCACAAATGATACGACCTTTGTTTTCCCCTAAACAAATACATGAGTGTAGAAAGAAAACAAAAGTAATTTAATTTGTTTTTATCTAATAAACAAAATTAATATAGTACCAAATCGCAAATTATATTTAAATATCATGTTAACAGAATTTGAAGAGTGCAGGAGGCATATTTGAAATGCATTATCTTTTAAAAATGATTTTAAGGTAGAAGGTATTTTCTCTAGATTTGAAATTAATGTGCTTAATCATAAATTGACAGTTTAAATGTTTCAGTGGTTTAAACCCTATATTCATATAGTTCATTTCTTTAAGTAAAGTATTCAGGGACATTTCAATATCGTTTTTGGAGGATGCATTATCTTGAAAATGGCAAAACTAATGGTGAGGAGGTTGTCAAGCATTCACTTTTATAGGGGAGGACTGAATTTATATAACTGTTCATTATTGTTTTCTTTGTTTCTAATGAAATTTTCTTGTTTTTTAATACTTTGCTTAACTTTTGGAAGGTATATTCCATATCCTAATGCACTTTTGGATTTCATTGTCACACTTTCCATCCTCTGTTAATACACTTCCCAGATATTTAAATTGTTGTACTTGTTGATTTTGGTATTTCCAATTTTTAATTTGCATGTGGGGCTATTCCTTTTGCTAACAACCATGCATTCTAGCTTCTGGCAATGGTGTTTTTATTTATTTCTTCTCACTTTCCTTCATTCTATTCTGTAGGAGTTTTTGTAGTTTCCTTTACATATCTGCTAACAACACTATGCCATTTGTATATCATATGTTGTTAAGAATGCAGCTGCTAATAATGAATCCTGGTAGGAATTCTACTTCTTTCAGAATTGTCTCACTGTATAAGTTTAATAAGTTTGGTGAGAAGATACATCCTCATCTTACACCACTTTTTATTTTTGTATACTTACTGAATTTATTATTTATCCATATACAAACAGGTTGCTATCAGTATATGTTCTAGAACAAACTTCTATTCTGTTGTTACATATTTTTTAACATGAATTCAAACCCCTATGAGAACTGATACTTTTCTATATTGAGTAATAGAAGCTCAGAATTGTCCTTCCATCTTATTTCTCAAGTCTGTTCATACATTGCCTATATCAAGATGATTATTAACAGGACAAGGTCTTAGGAAATTTTAGTTCATGTCTTTAAAAGCATATTTACAAAATTATATTAAAATTATTCACTCTTCAGATTTTTCTAATTTTCTGACATCCTACTTGTAAAGTTGCTTTAAATCAACCAGATTTAGAGCAAGAGATTTAGAAAAAGTAAATACTGTTATCATATTTCTAATATAAAAATGGCATATAAAACTCGACCCTTTACAGTATAACAAAGTTAGGCTAGGTACAGGTAATGGTAATCTATAGCATCTGGGTAAAGATTAGTCTCAATTTTATATATAAGATCCAGGAAATAATTTTGAACTTCTTTTAAGAAAAAAGATATTGTATATGCTATCAAATATTTTGCTTGACTAGCTTAAAAACTACCTGATAGGTCAGCAATTAAGCTAGCTTCTGTGGAGGTTTCTTGTTTGGGCCTTTGCATATTCTCAGCATAGAAAGCTCTCTTGGCTGCTATTTGATCTCGGTTTCCATTTGCACGGGATATTCTTTCCTCACTACAGCCTTGGCTCTTTTGATTGCAATCTGGTCCTCTGTTGGCAGATATTTCTTTTTGAGGCATACTGCTGCCATATGAGATAGGCAACAATAAACTACGGAAGAACTCAAAACTGATTGCTGCATTTAAGTATTGCATTAATATTTAAGCTTACCTTTTAAAAGTTTGACAATAATTCTTCTGCAGCCACTTAATTTAAAGACAATTTGATGTATGTAGGTCCTTTCTTTCCATACAAATAATTATTTTATTTTATGGAAGACTTTCACTGGATTTCAAAATGAATTTCAATTATTCCCAAATTTATTTCCAAGTTATAAAAATTGTTATTGTACAAAAAAATTTGTTGCAAAAAATAATGTAAAAAATTGCCGAAAACAATTTCAGTAATGAAAACTTGGGAATCCAAAATTTCAAGATTGTGGGTCCAGAATGTTTTAAAATTTGCTTACAGAGATGGTCTGAATCCAAAATGATATGATATGTTGGGCTACAGCCTTTAGGATCAAATTTGAAAAAGTGTGACACACTGATATTTGCATTTCTTTATATGGAAGATTATGATTAAACCCAGTCATTATTTCAGAACCTACTTAGTCTACATAGAAAATATTAAAAATGACCTCATATTTTTTTACCAATTGCTTTTATGCAAACATGCATAAAAAGTTAGTTTAATACATTAGAAAAAATAGCAGAGAAAAAGAGTTGATTTCTTTTGAGATCAAGATAACCATTAATTAAAAAAAAAGTGTCAACATGAAAAAATATTCTTTCCTTTCCTCTGCTGTTATAATTTAGATGTCCAAACCTGTTATTCTGTCTCCTTCATCCTTGTCACATCGCCAAATATTTCGAATACCAAAGGCAAAGATTTCAGGACGACTGTCGGATTCATTTACAAATGGGTTGTCTGGTGGGATGGAATAACTTCTGTTGCTACTAAAATGGTCCACATCAATCCTGAGAACTTTACCAAGAAGAACCGACCTAGCAATAAAAACAGTTTTTGTTTATAAATGTAGTTTTATCATCCATTCACTCAGACATAATGGTTATTTGCTAGTTTGAAACATTGGAACTGCTGTTTTAAATGTATTCAACAACTGATAATAATTATTTACATGTGGACTATTGTCCTCAGTTTGTCATTGTTATCACAAGTCAATCATTTTGCCCTCCAACTTTCATTAGGTTTATGTTGATTTGGGTAACCTACAGGGAATTCTGAACTGAACCCATTGTTTAATCTATGGTGGCTAGACTTTCTTTTTAATAATTTCATTCAAGCAAAGCAATAAAGCCACTAAGACACAAGGCATTACTGCTTGTGAAAGAACATGAGAAAAAGAAAATATTATTAAGGAAAGAAAAATGTAAGAGCAGGAGTTAAGACAAAAGATAAATGATTGTCATTGCATTTAAGATTTTGAATATCAAAGTTGACTGGAAAGCAAGAATCTAAAAAAAAGCTCTGCAAGCAAGTAGTGTGAGAAAAGCAACAGTTAGTATAGAACTTATAGTATCATTCAATGGTAAAATGGTGAGACTTTGTCTCTAATCTTGTACTGCACTTAAATTCATAAAGGCTATGTACAAAACATGAGAGTTCATCAGAAAAATTACAATGATAACATTTATAGAAAAGGCAAAGAAAGCTATGTTACGATGGTTGGAGAGTGACTGAAGCTGAGAAGCTGAGATGCCACATCAGGACCAATAACATTGTCAATTCTTCTTTGTATTTAATGAAGAATCTCTAAATACATAACAGAAGCACCAGAGCAGATGTGACAGCAATATTCAGTACATGTATGAATGCAAGACTTATAAATATCTAAGATAGATTCTGGCAAGAAAAATTGTCTAGCATGACACAGTGAAGCAGTTTTCCTAGCAGCATACCTAGCAACTGATTCACTGTAAACTTTTCACTTCATGTCAGTGGAAAATGTTAGCCTGAGAAGGTACAATGTGTCAATTTCCTGGAGGTTTGCATCAGCCCTACTGATGTTAAGTAAAAAAGGTTCTCTTTGATGATTAAAAGAAAAAAAGTTTCATTTGTGGGTCATTAAAAATAACAAACCATTTTTTGCCCCAGTTAACTGCAGATTGTAGGTCATTTTTAGATGAGGTGTCAATTTGACTATACCAAACCAATCAGACTTACCATTAAGACAAGAGTAAACAGTTGTGTCATCAGTATAGACATAGAGCTAAGAACTGAAGATCATTAATGAAAATGAGGAACAGTGTATGCCCAAGGATATAGCCCTAGGGGACACCTGCATTAACACAAAAAGATTTAGAAGAGTGGCCATTCAAGACAACTTTCACTTTAAGAAAGATTGAATCAGATCAAAAATTTGTTCAGAAATACAATAACCTTTTAACTTGTGAAAAAGGCAATGTCATACCCTGTCAAATTTCTTTGAGATATCCAGTGCAATAGCTCAAGATGTTCCATTCTTATCCTTTGCTTGATAGACTTTCAGTGATAACTGTTAATGCATCAGCAGTGGAGAGAAAATGACAAAGGAGTAGGATTAATACTAGATAAAACATTTAAAAAATGCATTCTGGGATACTATCAACTATCTGAAAAAATTATGGTGGTCAAGCTGAAAGGAAAGCCTTTCAACATATTTATCAAGAAGGAAATTACTGGAAAGTAATTGAAACTCACCTGAAGCAAGCTGAATGTGTAATGCTCCTCATGTCAATGACACTTCCACCGAGCTTCTCTACGGCATATGACTTCACTGAATTTTGATGTGTTCCTCTCGAATTTATATTTAAACTGGGGTCATCGGGAGAGAATGTTCACCATTTCGGGGCCTTCCTCTCAACGGTTTCAGTTGCACACCGCCCCCCCCCTCACTGATGTGAGGCCCCATTATAACGATATACAAGTGTTGTAGATAAACTAGTTCAAATGTGTAACGGCGAAATTAAATTTACGAAAATTCCAAAAAATGGCAAACCTCGTGTCCTGAGAATGCAACGTGAACCTCATTACGTATTCACGATCAGTCATGTCATGCTGTCATGTTCACTGAAACACTCCACTTCATTTTTTCCATATCCACATAGAACTATTTTCAGCTACTTCTATTAGGCGTTTTATACTTTTGGCCCTATTACGCCCTTTGATTCCAATTTAGCCTAGAAATTGGTACAGAGTGCCTGAAACGAAACCCTTTGCTCCAATTTCCACTGCTCTAACAATTGCATTATACCCCTCCTTTATTAGCTCTGATTTTAGATTTTCATATTTATTAGTTTTATAATCGTGGCTTTGTTCCATCCGGCATTCATATGGTACTGTTAATTCAACCAGGATGATTTTATAGTTCACCCTTGGCAGAAGAACAATATCTGGTCGCAGATATTATAATAGTGTATGCACTGACACCACAAAGTAAGGAAGAGGAAATTGAATCTTCCTACTCCATGCTAGACAGTGTCAAAGCTCTTTGCAAATCACAAGAAATCATCATTATCCTGGGAGACCTAAATGCCAAAGTAGGTAAGGAGAGGACAGGGGATATATCAGGAAGGAACTTGCAATGAATGTGGAGAAAAATGGATCCAATGGTGCACAGCCAATAACCAGGTAATAACCAACACATAGTTCCAATAACATCCAAGATGATTATGGACATGGAGAAACCCAGGAGGAGAAACTAAAACCAAATTGACTACATAACTATCAACAAAAGATTCAGAAATGCAATGATTCACTGCAAAACCTACCCAAGTGGCTAGTGCAAAAGCGATCGTTGCCCTGTTATAAATAAACTAAGAGTGAAACTGTGTAATTGAAGAAACCTAATGAAGCACCCAAATTGCAATACAACAAATTCCTGAGCAACCTGAATCTGAAAGAAAAATATTTGCACAATGTGAAAAGAAGATATCAGGAACAGAATGGAAAATCAAAATGGGAAGCACTGAGACACTTTAATGACATCAGCAAATGATATTATCCCAAAGAAGAATGGATGAAAAAAAAATGAATGGATGACTGATGAGATTCTCAACATGATGCAAAGGAAACAGAAACCCTGACAAGATATGGAATGGAATACAAAAAATTACACAATGAAATAAGAACTAAACACAGACAAGCTATAGAAGAGTGGATAAACAAAAAAATGTACAGAAATAGAGAGATTGAGTACCACCAATGAAGGAGATATGCACAAAAAAATAAAGCAACTAAAAGGACAGAAAACATGCTTGTCAACAGGCTGTTTAAGGTCATAGGATGGAATGCTCATATTAGAGAAGGAAAAAATTCTTCAACACTGGAATGAATATATTGGAGATCTCTTCCACAACAAAAGAAAACATCCAGCAATACACAGAACTACCGATAGACCTGTAATTCTGAAAACTGAAGTAGAAGCTGCACTAGCCAAATTGAACAGAAACAAGGCAGTAGGGCCAGATGGAATTGTAATGGAAATGCAGACAGCCTTAGATGACTTTGGTATAGACAAGATCACAGAAATAATAAATAAAATCTACAGCAGTGGGGATATACTGGAAGATCTCAGCAGATCTATCTTCGTAGCAGTGCCTAAGAAACCAGGTACAAATGAATGTGAACTTCACCAAACAATCAGCCAATGAGACATGTAACTAAAAACTCATCATCCATATTCGGATGTATAGAGCATGCAGCAGAATCAGGTCAAAGATAGGATATGATCAGTGTGTGTTTTTTAAAGACACTGGAACAAGGAATGCCATATTCATGCTCAGATATTATCAGAAAGAGCAATACAAATGCAGAAGGACATGTACCTAAGTTTCAAGGATTATGCAAAGGCCTTTGATGAATTATGCCACAAGGAGCTGTTGGAACTACTCAGCAATCTTGATATATTTAGGAAAGATATTAGAATAATAAGTACCTATACTGCCAACAAACAGTATGCATGAACATAGAGAATGAATTCAGCAAATATAGAAAAATAGAAAGGGGCATAAGGCAAGGATGTATCTTCTCACCAGACCTATTCAACCTATACAGCAAGGCAATTCTGAGAGAATTGGAAATCCTACTGGGATTCAGTATTGGCAGCCACAATCTTAACATAAGATATGCAGATGATACAGTACTGATAGCAGACACGGAAAAGAAATTACAAAACCTCCTACATAAGGTAGTGAAGGAGAGTGAGAAGAAAGGATTAAGCATAAACTACAAGAAGACAGAATACATGGTCATCAGCAAAATTGATTTATATATTGAGGATACTAAAATCAAGTAGGTGTAGAAGCTTAAATATCTGGGAAGTGTTTTGACAGAGGATGGCAAGAGTGACACTAAAATCTGTAGATGTATTGGGATGGCCAACAATGTATCCCAAAAGCTGATCAGAGTATTGTGAGACAGGAGGATCTCTTTGGAAACAAAAAAAGAGTACTGATCTGTTATGTGACATTTGTCCTCCTTTACAACAGTAAATGTTGGACAGTCTCCTCAAAGATGAAGAAGAGACTTGAAGTGATGATGTAGTTCTGTAGAAGGATGCTGAGGATATCATGGAATAAGTGTGTGAGCAACAATGAGGTCTTGGAGAGAATGTAAACAAGATGGAGGCTTGTACTTAACATCAGGAATTGGCAGCTGAAGTTTCTGGGACAAGTAATGAGAAAGGAGAAATGAATCTGATACTCACAAGTCGAATAGTAGGAAAGAGAGACAAGGGAAAGCAATGCATGACATATTTGGCAGGCTTAAGCAAGTAGATGACAGAACATGGTCTGGGAGAGGTGGCAGAGGGACAAAACTTATTGAGAGCTACAAGGGATAGGGGGAAGTGGAGGTCCATGATTGCCTATGTTCTGAAAGGACACAGCACATAAAAAGATCTAGAGAAGCAAAATCCATAGAGTGTGTCTGCAAGAAAACCCAGTGATGTGAGATGCTTAACCAGTTCAGAGTTGATTACAGCCTCTATTACTTTGCAGAAAAAAGTAAGAGACTAATAGACTGATAGAAAGATTAGATGGTTTACCTGAGTTCTTAAAGACTAGAACAATAGAAGAGTGGAATGAGAACAGTCTACCCTCCATAGATTAAATAATGGTTCAGTTTGGAATTCCCTGTAGGTTATCTGAATTGACATACACATGATGAAGGCTGGAAAGCACAGTGGATGAAATATTGGGATAACATCAACAAAGATGAGGGCATGTAAATAATGAAAGTGATGATAACTCCTCATCCCAGAAATTCAAACTGAAACTCATAATAAATTTAGCCAATGTACAATGCACACACAATGCACAAGTCACACACTGATGAAATTAATGTAAAGTACAGGGTGCAGCAAAAATACCTTCCATATTATAATCTGTCAAAATGTTAAAACATGGCAGGTATTTCTGCTGCACCCTGAATAATGGCCACTCAGAGATTTAAAATTATTTGATTATGGGAAAAACAATAGATCTAGATCACCACAGATCTTGAAAATAACCAAAAGCATGGTTGAGAGCATATGATTACAAAACATTCATGCAATATCAATATTAAACCCAAACATATGCTCTCTTATATATAAATAAGAACAGTTAAATAAAAGTATTAACTAAAACTTAAAAAAATTCTTGTATATAATTTTTAATAAACAATGTACTGAAAATATGTGCATGTAAAAATTCTGATATAAATAAAATTTATCTGTAAAATTAAAAAATTGGGGTGATAGAAAAATAATAAAAATAAATAATAGCAAGAAGACCAAGTTTCACCATCTCTAAAAATAGATGGATATTAAGAATTTCCAGGCCACAATATCATATTTTGACCAATCAGAAATCTATCATAACCAGGATATAAGGCTGCAAGATAATGAGAAGTAGTATGTCCTCTTCAAAGCAGTTCTATAGATTTGTATATAACCAGATGGAAAATCAATCAAATGATGAATTAAATTTGTCCATTCTCCAATGTGGTGGTAATCATAACATATCCAGAGATAAAATACAACATTTGCATGACTAGCTTGTGACTTTAGATGGCTACAGTGTCTTGTTATTTTGAAAACATATACCCTTTCTTTCACAGCAACAGTTTGATTCCAGATCAGAAGGTTGCATGTTCAGATCACATCTGATATGGTGGTTAGGAGGTTATCAGTTATGGATGAATTGTCATAAGATAAACAACTCATCCATAACTGATAATTTCCTAACCACTATAAACTTTTCTTTACCAATGAAAATTACCTTTCTAAAGAATTAATAGATTTAGTTTTTATGCAACAATTTTATTACTTCCAATGAAATTATACTGGATGCTTCATATTTGGAATACATACCTCATAACAGTGTGTATTATGTCTATTGGCCTATGCATTCAAGAAATCAAAGTAAAGAAAATGTGTTCTCCAGCATGGATTGAACTGGCATCCCTTTTTGTAGGGGAAATCACAGGCATTAGCAAAACAATTTAAACAGATTTAGGAAGTACTTACTTATTTTGACTGTATCCATGAGGGTCTCCTCCACTCCCACCATCTCCCACAAAGATATACAGGTAACCATCATCACCAAAAAGAATCTGTTAATGAAGATAAAATAATGAAGGAAACTATATTAAATAATCAGCAATGTTTAACCTTCATACCTACCCAAATTTTAAAAGAAATCTTTATATTCAAAAATTTATAAAAAATTACAAAATTATCTAAATATGTAAATCAACTACAATGCAATATTTGTGGTAAAAAATTAATATTCTGTAATTAAACACAAGGAAAACTCTATCCATCCACTGAATAGGAAAATACAAACTCAAAATACTGAGTGTTTGTGGCCTTGCCTAAAATCTAAGATTAAAATAATGTTTGATTTCATTATTTTTGGTTCAACATATTTTTGGGGTTTTATTAAAATTCTAATCATCACCAAGAGATTAAAAACTAACAGTGTAATAGCAGTGTTAAGGGAATAATTGTCCTTTTGACACACTGTTTTTTAGCAGACACAAAGATTAAACATTGCCAAATAGTCATTTTTTTCAGTTTTTTTCAATCTTTTCTTGCCCATATGTCCTTTTCACCAGATTTCAGAATGTAGTTCCTTGCTTCCAAGATTGTCTTAAATTGTGCCTTATTTGAATTGTTGTTTGTAGAAAGACCAATATTCAAACAGTCTGAATCTGTCAATGTCTAGACATAATGCCTATTGAAATCCTAAAATTCTACTTGGTAGGAAGAAATCCCTATTTTGTTGAAATTCAATGATTTAGTTAAATGTTTGTCAGTTATCAAAAAAAAGTAATCTAGTATCATCTTGATGGAATATTACACTAATTTTCTAAAGTAATTTCAGACAATTTTCCTTAGTTATTGATTAAATTGGTCTAACTGTAAACAGTACTTACTTAAATCAATCTTTTGTTGATTAAGAAGGATGTTATAGTAAATAATACCCTTCCAAATCCAATATATACACAATATCACCTACATTGGATGGAGACCAGCTTCATACTTTTAGTGGTTGTTCATTTCAATTGCTCAACAATCACTTGCATTTCATACTGTTGTAAAGTAATTGTCATAATTTCTTTCATAAACAGAAAACTTAAATAATTGCCCGCACATTTTTTACTTCACTTATGTGGAAGTCATATATCAAAGTGATTGACATACCCAAGCAGGTAAAAATGGTTTTCAAACTTTATTTGGATATTTTAATCATGTGAACACAATGTATAATGGTTATCATTTCTCATTTTGATTTTAATGTTGTCAACCACAACTAGTCTAACAAATCATTCAGTGAGAACTCTATGGACACCTTCACTCATCTGCTGTTCTTTCTCTATAAACTATATCAATAATTTTTGCGTGTATGGCTCACAACTTTTACTTTCCTAAAATAAAAAAGCATAATATGCTGAAAATGTTAAAATCAATAAAAAGAACTATGTTAATTTTGAGAAAATTTTTGAAAAATGTATGCTAATATTACAGCTGTTATAATACAAGCAAAAGTGATCATTTTGAACAAAATTATTTAAAACTAAACACTACTAATAAGATTTATATGCTTTAATGATAAATACAGAATAGCCTTTTTGATCAGGAGAATAGCCAGAGAAAAGAAATGCATTTTATTCTATTTAATGAAATACATTTGATAGAAAATCTATAGCTACAGCTAAATCAGTACCCACTTAATATATTCTACACAAACATACACACACACACATGAATGTTGAATTGATTTCATTGTCTGATTTTTTATTTTTCTGACAGATTTACCTTCAAAATTTGAGCCAAATTTGTCATAAAAATAAAAATCAGGCAATGAAATTAACTCAGTCAGGAAAATAAGAAACAGTAAAATTTAACTTTTCAACTAATGAAACAGCAACCAATAACTGGCATGATTATTTCAAAATCTGATGTTTGATCTTCTATAGATAACAAAAAAAGTTTCCCTAAAAATTTCAGTCATCATTATTTCTAAATTACCTTTAACCTGTCACCTATTCATTGTAAAATTAAGCCCATTGAATGCATACAGATATAAGGACTCAGACTTAATTTTATTCTAAAATAAATTCAACATGAACTTCAAAGGAAGTTAATGAAGATGTATCAACTCCTCTTCTTCTGTGTGTCATATTTCTGAAGAAATATTTCTGTTCTGTATAGCTCTTAATGAATTTTGTCTTTTTGTTATCACTCTTAACCCTTGATTTGTCATCCATTTACTCAAGCTTGCTAGGTAGGTTATGTATTGTTTTTCTCTGTTCGTCTTGCCTTCAATTTGTCCTGTGAGTATCAAATTTTCCAAGCTCCCTTTCCTTGTTATGTGCCCTAAGAATTTCAACTGTATATTCCTGGTGTTAAGTTTAAGTGTTCTTTTTATTTCTGTTTTTCTAAAACTTTTTTGCTCACATTTTCAGTTCATGGTATTCTCAGCATCCTTTTTTTGCTTGAAATCTCTTTATCATTTACAAGGTGATTATCTAGTGTTCACTGCTATATAGAGGAATGATATTGCATAACAATTCAGTATTCTTTTCTTGGTTTCTAATGAAATGTTCCTGTTTCTTAATACTTTACTTAGCTTTTGGAAGTCATCTTTTGCTATCCCAATTTGCCTTCAGATTTCATTGTCACACTTTCTGTCCTCATAAAACACTTACAAACTTTTTAAATTGTCTTGATACAAATGTGAACCTGGAAAACTAAAATTAACCACAAATATAACTGTTACAGGACACCATTTTGCTTTTCATCTTGTGATATATCCCAACAAAAATGATTATTCTTTCTGTCTTTAAAACAAGAAATATGCAACAATCAAAACAGTCATTTTAGTTTCTAGTGACAAACCTGCAATTTGTCCAAAAAAATTAAAAAATCATTTTTGATAGCTGATTTTAGCGATCATGGGTCATCAGTTACTTTTAAATAAAATTTCACTCTACTGTTAAATCACCTATCTTAAATAAAAAGCACAAAAAACTAAAATGATGAAAATCAATTGGGACCTGGTCAGGTTAGTCTGGTTGTTACTCTAAAAATGTATATCCCATATATTTCAGTTGTTATTATAATGGTTTGTGAATTATGAGATTTGGTGTCACTTACTGACAAATTCTATTGTATTTTCTTATTTATGAGACATTTTGTGTTAAAAAAATTTGATGCCTGTTTTTATTTGTGTTCTGGATTTTCTTTTATCTTTCATAAGAAAACTGAGTACATTGTTTTTATCATTCAATGAATGCAAGAAAAAATAAACGAAAGCCCAGATTTTATTTCTTAGCAACTTCTGATAGAAGAAGACTGTATTTTCTTCATTCACTCAACACAAAAACAAATTTACAAAGAAACATGGGGAAAAGTCTTATCATGAATTAAAGTGAAAAAAGTATTTTAGAAATTATAAAAAATTATTTCTCTAGATAAACAAGATTAGTTTCCAAGTGGAGTTTTAAGATATCTACAAAAATAAACACACATACTACATTCTTGTGAAGCAGTATACATACCAATAACTTTATATACTTTATATGTCTTTGTGTTAGGAGTTAGGCTTTCTCACTCATATATAAAATTTTATGATTATGCACAAGATGCATAAGCACTTGTACACATATTCAAATGCAAACACACAGTATATTTGTACACACCAATACACAAATATATGCACAAATACATATAGCAATCCAAACAGTTTCATTTACAATCAGGCAGCTAAAAAGGTTAACTTATAAAGCTAAAAAGCTGACTTCAGTTAAAAAAAAGGAGGGGGAAATTAATATGCTAGTTTTTGATTAAGAGATGCTAAATTGGAACTGAAGTTGAAAATTTTGCATAAGCAAATAACATTTTTTTCCTTTGGATCAATGTCTGAAACATTTCCCATAATCTCTTAAATGATGAATCAGTAAGGCATTATGAGATACTACTAGAGCTGCAGTAACTAATTACCATTGTCCAATTAAGTTATCTGACTTTCTTGAAAATTACCAAAGTACTTAGACAAAACTTCAGTTTGTTCATTAGATCCCCAACCAATCATCTGAAAATTATTTTCCAGTAAATTGAAATTCTGCAATTTCTGTTATTGTTTTCTGTTAGTTTTTACTATTTTATGTTAGGCAGAAATTAATGCCCATTGCAAAAACAATTTGTTCTGGTCATGGAAATGCAGAAAGTGTTCAAGTAGGATTATAATAAATACTTTTTCCTTTTTATAAAAACAAAAGAAAACATTTTCAGGTGAAGAAAATAATTCTTTTTCATTTGATTAGTTTGTTGGAAACACTTTTAAATATTTTTTCTGTTCAATGCTGTAACTTGTGCATATTAATCTATAAATTGATAAATAAAATAAAATTTCTCAGCACAGTAATCATAACACAGAATACCAAGGTGTGAGGTTCTATTCCTTATACTTAGTCAAAGATGGTTTATTCTACATATTTACTTTGGAAAAAGAAGACTTATTTCAAATTATATAAATAGTCCATGTAGCTAATTTTTTACTTTCAAAATTTTCAATATAAGGAATGAATATAAATTAAATGACTTTCTAATTAAAAATAAAGTAATGAATTATCTTTTGACACTTGTAACTGGAAGAAAAATTAAGATTACATGTTTTCATGCCGAGTTGGCTGTCAATAAACTATTTAGGCATCAATGACAAAATACAATGAAAGAGTAATAAGGAGTGGAAATTAATTCAAAAAAAATTTAAACTTTGAATTTGCATAATAGTGTCAACCTGCAAGATATCTCCACTGAATATATCCACACATTATCAGTTCACAGTGCTATAATAATTTTCTTTTTGTAAGGGGAAATTGACCATAGAAATGAAATTGTAAAAAATTTATATTTGGAAAAGACAAATTTTACTCTAGTGAAAATAAAATCTCCAAATGAAAACTTTATAAAAAAATCAAAAAATCATTGGCTTCTAATTTGGAAAGAAAAGAAACTGAGAAATCCATTTTATAAGGATACATACACATTCATCTTATAGTGGATAGTCTAGTGCACAACTCTTTTAAAAGAAAAATATGAACAACTTTGGCAATTGCTTATTTGAAATATTTATTTATAAATATTAACAAATATTTAAATAGGTATTTTTTTTTAACTAATTATTAATTTTTTATAAATAATTACAGTGTCAATTTTATTTTGAATTTTGACTAAATTTTTTATTTTCATTGTTTTGTTACTTTATTTTATATGAATTATATATATCTGCTGCCTTATTATCAGTAAATTCAAGTAAGTTGAGAAGACACAGCACTGGAACTGGCAGTTAAAATCAGCAAACCTGCAAGACATAATACTGCTGAATATTCATTTCACAGTTAAAATATTTTTATAAAGAAAAACTGATAAAATTTGAACACTTTAATAGAACATAGGAAATTCCACAATACAACTGTAATTTAGCAATAGAAAATACAATTTAATTCATATATAATGACACTTCAGTAAAAAAAAATATTACTTATATGTTAGTGAAAGACTAGCATTGTTTTTATTTTTAGCATTAAGTGGTATGAATAATTTTTCATTTAAACAGTCTATAGAGGTACAAAACTTTACTAATGTTATAAAAATGGAAATATTGAAATTGTGTATAACTATATACAGAAGTAAATATAAAAATAAAATAAACAAACAAGGAGAAGAAGAGCAAGGATAATAAAATAAATCTATTTATTAAATATGTGAAACCATTCCATAAGTATCTAGATGAAACAAAATACTGAGTGGAAAAAATTAAAGAGGTAAAAACAAAGAGAAGAGAAAAAATGGAAGGGATAACACTAAACAATTAACAAAAAAATAAAAAAAATAATAATTCATGCTCTGGGAAATCAATATCTTCAGAAAATTAGAAATCAAATGAATGAAGCCAAACAGCAATAAATATTTGTTGAAATGTGGAGAAAAGCAAAAAAATTACAATAATATCATACAATAAAAAACCAATGCAGAAGAAATATCCTGATCTAAAAAAACATTGACTTACATTTCAAACTTACCAAACTAATCTGTAGATGCCAGTGAAAATAGAAAATAGAAAATACACATTTGTATACATCTGAACATGAGAATGTCTGTCTCCAAATGTAAACTACAATAAACCTTGTGATTAGGAACACAAAAAACAAAAGAATAATATAATAAAGCATCAATTAACATTGAGGCTGAAATTTTGAAAATAGCATATCCTTTCCTCAAATTCAAAAACCAGTTTCTCACTTTCATGAAAGAAGTCTGGAATCGGAAGCACATCTCAGAAATACATAAATGGATTATGGAGCAAAAAGGTAATCCTCAAGACCCTCACAGATACAAAGGTATTTTGAATTCATTATAGTGAAAGTAGTAATGGACATTGTATTAACTAGGCTCACACCATTCTATGAAAGTCAACTTGTAATGATCCAAATTAGCTTTCATTCTCATGTAATGATGGCATATATGTCATCAAACAACTCCAGGAGATTGCATAACTCTTCAACAGAAAATTGTATTATAGCAATGTTGACATCATAATAAAATATGACATGACCATATCAACAGAGACTTTCCATATTCAATCATTAGAAACCATCTTCCAAGCTCTAACTCCACTGAATGTATAGATCTGATAGAAGAACTATATCACAGTCTTATGTGTTTGGTGAAGACTTCAGTACCGGATCATTTCAAACCTCATTAGGAGTATAACAAGGAAGAAATGAGAGTCCCAATCTATTTAATCTCTCCCAAGACTATGTTCTACATATATACAAGCATGGATGGGAAGAGATGGGTACTGATCATTTAATCATTCTGTACCACACACCAAACTAATCTACTAATAGGAAAGAGTGTCCCTACTTTACCTTCCAAGGCTAATGTACAGTATAGCGCCAAGCTCATTCAATAATACAACTGCTTTCTCAGATCAATAATTAAAAATTTCTTTGAGTGAATGAAGCAAAGACCTTCCTTCTTTGAACCTCATGGACTGGCACTACAGAATCATAAAAAACTGTACCAAATAAAAGAAACTATATCACTATCAACAGTAGTAACAACAAAATGGATAGCACATCTACATATAAATTAAAGAGAAAATAATGATATAATCAAAATGTTGACATTCCACAATACATCAAACAAAAGATTTGGAAGGAAACCCTCATCAATACTAGAAATAGTAATAACACTTAGTGAATTTAAAAAATCTATTTTCCTAGATTTAATAGAAAGATTTCATAAATTTCGACTAACAGTAGTACTTGCTTCTTAGGCAATGAATGCTGAATGTTTTCTTATAAGGAAATGCCAAATAGTACCATTATCATAGACAAGTTTTAAAATATTTCTGTCAAATATTTTGTGCAGTTTAGTTGATGAATATTTTATCCATTTTTATTTTTACATATGATATTTCTTTTTCTGTTGCATTTTGAACCTATATATGTCTGCTCTATGAATAACTATATCAGTAGCCGTTAATTTTTCTGAGTGTAGAAAATACTATCACATATAATTGACTTATATTTAATGATAAATTTCATTTTTGATGATATAATGCTATTAAACAGGCAAGATTCAAGCATAAAATTATTTGGATTATGAAGCAAAAATATCTGTCATTCTTAATCTCTTCCAAGCTGATATTATTTACTGTTGAGGAACTTCTGCAATGATCTGAAAAATGAGAATCTGATGGAGCAAGTTTGAGAAAGTTGGAGACATGAGGTAAAGCTTCCATAGTTAGAATCCCAAAATTTTCCCAGTTGTACTTTGAAATGTGTGTTCATGTTATGCAATAATAATGGGTCTTCTTGATTGATCAGTGAAAGTTATGTTTTCGACAAACACTAGTGAAATGTCTCCAGATCATAATATCTCTCAGAATTGATTGTTTTATCATAATTCAGTATTTCATGATAAACATGCTTCATGTTCTACTAAACACAAAGCATTAACTCCTCAGGGTGTAATCCTGATTTTGGTCAGTCATAAGTTTTTCTTTATATCACAACTATTGTTTCATATATCACAGTCATTTTAATGATAAAGTAGTAACATTTATGACAAAATGACAAAAATTCACAAATGCATAATAAAAATTTTGGCACTTAGGTGGTCAACATATTTAAGTAATGTTTGTTGCCAGATACATTATTCTTGTTTCATATATCAAATAATCAGAGATAGTGACATCAGATTCACTCTTTTAGTATGGGTCATCTCTTTCATAATGAAAATATCAATAGTTTCTCAAACCAAAGAGTGTGATATGTTTAGTACATTACTATTGAGTTTATCAAATACATGTTGATGGCTTCACTTGTACCAGCCATTGTATAGCTATTTACCCAAACATTAAAAAATGTTTGAAGAATGTAAATGAAAGTTTTATTTTATACAAAAAGAACACACTAAGTGTATAAATGTGTTACATGCCTTCTCTTAGACCCTGAACAGAAAAGCTAGTGAATATTACAAAATTTTGTCCTTACTCACAAATCTAGCATGTTATTTTTTTAGGACACCACTGACTGGTCATGACTAGCCAAGCACGGAACATACTAATTAGGAAAGAGAAAGGAGTTAACCCAATTCCATTAGATGAAGCATCCACTTCTAAACACATGGCCAGGAAGAATGTGTCAAGGCATGTGAATATGCCAATTTAATTCTTGAAATGCTGCCAAAACAAAATCAGAGAGAATAGCGTCACAGTTTTTTAACATTTGTTAGTATGTTAGTTGATTGTTTAGGGGTGAATGCACAGTGGCACAAAAGTATCTAAAAAATTGATAATGCCCCAAAAGTGACCTAACTGCCTCATGGTGGTTGGTTCAGGAAATATATCAATAGCTTTTATCTTACCCAAACATGGAGATATGCCAAGTGGGGAAATGTGGTGTCCAAGAAAAACAACTTTAGATCTACCAAGTCTGAAATGCTTAAAATTATGACAAACATGCTGTATGCACTCCTCCTTTGTATCACTAGCTATCAAGACATCATTCATGTAAATGTAGACAAAAGGTAGATTATGATGAAACACTGAAAAGATTGTGCTACATTTTGGATGCTGAACAGAGTTTGAATTCAAACAAATCAAAATGGATTATTATAGCTGCTTTCTGAATATGTTAAAGTTCAACAGGTATCTGATATGTCCTGATGAGGTCAAGGGTTAGGGTTAGGGTTATGAACGTGGGGAATAGGATAATAGTCTTGGTTAGTAACCAAATTCATCTCTCAATAATCTCCTCAACCCCACCATGAATCACTATCTTTAAAAACAAGATGTAAAGGGGAAGCTCAATCCGAAGATAGATGAATAATCTCAAGCTACAACATTTACTTAAATTCTTGTGGAAGGAAAAGAGTAGTGATGGAAGTAAATTCATTCAATGGTTTGTGAAAAAAGGGTTCCTGCACAGAATTTGCCATGCTGGAACATAAAGAGACAATACTACAAACCAAGTTATAAAAGCTTTTATGAATTGTAATTGAAGGTCTGTAATTAAGCAAATCAACACTCAATATAATCTTATCCATACTGTAAAAAATATATGAAATCTTGGCATAAGCCAAGATTAAGTTGCAGTTGACCAGGAATTTATTTACTGCCTGAAGAGTAAAATTGTGTGGCCCTTTAAGTTTGCTACTGTAGCAGGAATGATAAATATCCGGGTGCCATTATCCACCATGAAACTGATACTTGTTGCAGGGTCTCATACAAACAACAAGTGACATACTTCCCTATAGCCAGCACAATGTGTTACCTTAAATTGCAGGCTTACATTTTCTCTTGGTTTGGATTTGAAAGAACAGAGTGGTTTGCACATGTTAACCTTTGCACCATAGTTTCTATGCTTCCAACATGAGATCCTTATGCTTCTCACTTGGACAATGTGTGCCATCAAGAAAATTGATTGCGTCTCTTTATGGAGTCATCAAAGTGACTTTCCTATTTCTTTTGACTTTCTAGCAATTTAGCCACTACATCAGTTTCTGAATCACTAATGATGGTCACAGAAAATATCTAAGTGAGTGTGAGGTTAGTAATATTGCCTGCAACCACAGCCAACTTTTCAATAGGTGTATGATCATCAAAATAAGAATAATTTTATACAAAGACTGTAAGAATTCTAAAAATATATATCTGTATATAAGAATCCTCACTATCTGAAGGTAAATGTTGGAGTCTACCCCAAAATTCTGATGGTTTGTTCATATCTATTACTTCATTATTCATTTTAATCATGTGCACCTGATAAAATATTATCAGTGTATCATGGCATACTGGAAGAAGAAATTCTTTGTTTTGTGCAGATTGCACTTGGAATTTCATCTCAAAGTACATAGAACAACTTTCATTAATTCTAGGCAGCCTTCTCTGTATAAACAGAAGGAATGGCTGCTAGGACTTAATGGGATCTGTATTTAAATATTCAGTGTTAGTATATTGCTAATGCATTGTATTGGTGTTTTCCATTTTTAGTTAGTATTTACTTTAATTTTATTATCTTTCATCAAATTTTGATAAGTAAGAAGAAAGACTGGTTAACTCTCAATTTTCTTTTCCTGTATTAAATACCAACTCATACTTTTTCTTGTTTAACTGCTTATTTTCAGTATATCTGTTTTCTATGTGATAATTAAATTTTAAACCATAAAGGAAAACTTTAAAATAGGAAAAGCAACAAAAAATTTGGAGAGAAGAAACAATTTGTTTTTTGGTGGATAAAAAAAAAAAATCAGTGAGTAAAAATAAAAAGGCCATCTTAGGAACATGGCTAATAAAATTGTCTGGAAGTTACTGATTAATGTTGGATTTGCCAAATATATATGGGCAGCCTTAATATTACCTGAAATAGGACAGATATTTACCCAAATATTAAAAAACAAGAAATATAAGTGACTAGACAGAACTCAGAAGAATGTAAATGAAAGTTTTATTTTATACAAAGAGAACATGATATCAAAAAATATAAATGTGTATATGTTTTCTTTCTGACCCTGGAAAGGAATGCCAGTAAATATTACAAAATCCAGTCCTTACTCCAAAATCCAGCATGTCATGCTTCAAGACACTGTTTATTTTTTCATGTGTTAGTCCCTACTATTATAAATGGTCCTGAGGTTACTATTGATGGATTGTATGTACAAGTAAGCACCTTACTCCAGTTATTTACTTTTACAAGAGCCAGATCAGGCCAAAAATGAAGTACTGCTGCCATATATGGGTAGGAGCAGCCCAGTCTTACTTTCCAGTCTTGATAGAGTCCAAAAGCATCTCTGTGTCCTTGTGGGTGACAAAAATTATCTTCTACCCTACAACCTCTTTCACGCAGATGAAATGTCGCAATCCTCTTACTGATCTATTGCTATTTCCATGTAAAGTGTTCAAATGAACTACATTCCTCAGTTTTACCAGTTCTAACCATCACAGACAGAACTCACCATACCATGCATACTGTAGTGAACCACCCTCATTACTTTTATATTCCACTTGAGCAGCTTCTTTTCATGCACCACTGGTTTGTGGAATAAACTCCCAGAGGATGCTTCCCAAACACTACAATCCTAACCTGTTCAAGTCTCAGGTCAATTGTTATCTTCTCATATACCAATAAACTCTGCCTCTTTATATGTAACCCTGCATCTCGAGTGGCTCTTGAGCCTTGCACAGGTTGAAAATCATTGTAAAAAAATGCCTGGAAAGAATCTTCTCTTCTTGGTGTCTACCCCAAAACTGTTTGCTGTCCAGCCTTGAGCATCACTGGCTGGCTATTAAGGATCACAGGACTAGACAAACATGGTGCATACTAATTAAGGAAGAGTAAGGAAAATTCACCAAATATTACATATAGAAACCATTAAAATTTTTTCTTTTCGTGCTCTGTGAGTATAGCCTTCTGTCAAAGTTGTCCTACTTTACCAGATTTATTTTTCTACAAATGATGAAGTAATCATTTGACTATCATTCAATAAATGATCATGATAATAATGATATGAAAAAATTAGAATTATATATAAACTATCCAAATTCAGTAAAGCAAGTATCTTTGGTAACAGTAATGAAGTTCTCAACGCTATTGAAACAATAATCTAAAATATGAATCTAATATATAAAAATTAGGAATTTTATCTTAAGCTTGTAACAGTGGTGGGATTAATTTTTTTTAGAAATAGATTCTATCTTTTCACACCACAATTTTTTTAATGAAAATAAACCAATATATAAAGTAAATAACTAACTTCTGTGAACATGAATAGTTTTAGTGAATTTTTTGCACAAAATGTTGCAAACACCTTGAATCCTATTACTAGCTTGTAGTAATTATAGAAGTAAAACAATGTCTGTGATTATCAGATATAGGAATAATGTAAGCCAAAATGATTAGTTCTATGCTTTCTACAAGTGTTAGTTACTAATATAATATAATGCATTATAATATAATAATATCTACTTCATAGATAACGAACATTATTCTTTGATGAATTAAATAAAAATTTCCCATGAATGGTTTGTAATTTAAAAAGGAAATTCATGATATAAGTGTTTTACAGTGTTTAGATATTTAGAAACATTTATTCAGAATTTTTTTTTCCATTTCTGATGGCAAATAGAAATCAAAATCTCTGAAATAGATACTAGTTGTTGTTTTTTTCCTGAATAATCTGGTTTTCATTTACATGGAAGCAAAGGCCTCCAGTTGGTGCTTTAGTTGTGGTTTATTAAAACCAGGCACAAATACCAAAACTGTTCAATGAATGGCATTTCCCTTTACATATGTTCAGCATTTGTTCAATAATATTATGAGGTCACATTTTAAGAAATTTTCATAGAAATGTTTGCTTTGTCAGAAATGGATTTAAAAGTTGGATAAGGAATGATTCTGTTAATGTAATTCCAAAATTATAAATCAACTGAACATGTTTTCCTCAATCTGTGACATAATTTTAACTTTTGACTATTACAATGTAGTCAAGAAAGATTGTGTTTTTAGCTGATTTTTTCATCAGCAGCTTATATTTTTATGTTTGTTTCAGTTAAATGTGGATAAGATGAATAAAATTAACTGAAGAGGCCTCATGCTGATTGAAAATATTTGTTTTAATAAAATGAAAATGGTAAGAAGTCAACAAAGAAGACAGCTAGTAGTTAGCCAGTTGTTGGTAGTTTGCCAATTAATAATGAATTATATCTGTATCTCAGGGAAACAAACTCATATTTAATATCCAATTGGCCTGTATAATTTTGAGTAACAAATTACTTAAAGAATTATTTTCATCATATATGCCACATTATATAATGAAAGTAGTACAGTCCATTATTGGTAAATTGCAAAATTCTACAGTGCATCAACTCTCTTAAGAGAAGTAAATTCAATCTCAAAATATTAGAAAGTGATATTATTTAGTGAAAAATAATGACAGAAAATTTTAGTTAATTGTTAAATCTTTGTTTCACAAGTAAACTCCATGATGTGAAATTGTTCTGATTTTGGCGATTACAACTTTGAGAAAGCATGTGTCAGAAATTCTGTCCTCAGTTCCAGAATAATGATAATTGGAAATCAACACTCGGCAAGGATAGGAACATTTAATGCTATCTAAATTTCAATCCAATTCATATATTCCTTATTAAGGTATGCTAAAAATAATCTAAAAAATCTTATATTTTCTATAACATAAATTAATTATCTCATATATCATGAGTTGGGAAATTTTAGAGATTTTCCTTAGTTATGATCTAAAAAATCTGATTAATATATTTAGAATTTCACTCAATTAATCTAATCTATTTCCTCAATGGAAATTCAGTTTTAATCTTTATGAATATAAATGTAGAGGTTTGCTGAAGCAAAGAAAAAACTTTCAGAAACAAGAAATAATATTTAGTTTAAGATTTATGTTAGTTTCTGTAGAGATTATGAAATTCTATCCTAAAACAGTAGTAATACATAAAGCTACAGATCAAACATATGTACACACATAAGTTTAATGAGGACCCAATGAAATAGTAAATATATAAGACAATTAAAACTTTTATTTTGACATATTTTACTGATGAACATGTCTCATCAGAAAAAATAATTTCATTTCATTTGAATGCCCTACCAGCTAAGACCTCCACAGCTAGGACATTCCATGCCATGTTTAGAGTGGCAAATCATCTCAATTCCCATCATGTCCCTTTGGTAAGGAATAAGTTCCACTCAGCTTCGACCTCAGAACTGTTGCTGTGGACTAGATTTCCACTAAGATACTTCCCTGACTACTACAGTTATAACCTCTGCAAGACTAGGGTCTTCTTAAAAGAAGCTCTTTTATGCAAGAAAAAACATTCTACAGAAATGATGATGACACATAGACTTATGCTTGGGATACCCCAAATAAATTCTACAGCTGCCCTTTTGTAACCCAAAGAACTTTTCAAGGAAGACTTAATAGATGGTTGAAATTTTGACCAAGAATTTGGTGATTTCCTTACTATATGTAACAATGTAATGCCCCATGTAGAGGATTTGAGGTTTTAATCAACAGTGAATAAAACCAAAAATTACTACAGAAACTTTCTGCTTGGGCAATAGTCTGCTGGCACCAATACCTTACAAGGACACTGGATGAAAGAATACCATATCCAGAGCTCAAGGATTTTGCAGATATTATGGCAGGGAAAGGGCACACTGCATGCAATTCCGTTTCTTTCCTTCAGGCATTAAAACATGCAGAAGGAAAAATCCAAAAAGAAAATGACCTATTGACAGTAAGCTTCATCACTGAGAACTTTTACATGGTATTGAGCAAGGAAGATTTTTCTAAATGGATATTTATGTCTGCACAAATTTGTGTCAGTGGAGCTGTGCTGGGCAGGACATGTCTCTGGGAGGAATGGCCAACACCTGCCTAAGCTTATTCTGTATGGTGAATTCTCTACTGGATAGCATGACACTGTTGTACCTTAAAATAGATAGTTATCTTCAATTTTTGGTAGGCCAGGTTTATAATGTGTATACAACAGATGATACATAAACATACACAAAGTATGTGATTCCTCACAAAGCAACAAAACATATTACACGTCACCCTTTTCCAATTTTCATCTCTTTCTCTTTCTTCCTCCCACACATGCACAAATAAGTGATAATTGCCTGAGCATGAAAAGAAAGAATTTTACTCCTATCAAAAGCATACATATGGACAAGCATACACATAAGACATACACCAAATGAATAAAAATAAAATCGATGATTTTGAAAATATATGACACATTTTGATACATCTATCATAACCACAAACAACTGACACACATATGATTATCTCACTAAAATGTACATCCAAAATAACATATTTAGATGAATAAACAAAAGTATTTTGTAGCACAAAAGAATAGAGTCTGTCTTCAATATTTCTGATAAGTGAAATTCAATGTCATTAATAAATATTTGAAAAGTAAAACTTGAAACAACAAAAATAAATTGAATGGAAACAAAATAATTTTCGAAACTTAATGTAAAAATAAAGAACACAATAAAGAAAGAAGGGAAAAGTATTTTCTTTTTGTCAATTAACCAATTTATGTACAGTCAGCTATTTTTAAATGGGACATTTTTCATTATTTTGGTAATACAGTTGTGGAATTATCCAATATATTTATCTTAAGAGGAAGAGGGAAAAAAGGAGTCTTTTTTGTATAAACCAGAAGTAAATTCTGTAGAAGTCAAATTAGTTGCTTTAAGAAATACTGTTTAGTTTGTATATTTATCCGAGAACACGAGGGAGATATTTACAAAGGATTCTTGACAGCTTGATGGAAGTACTCGTGTAGCCAAGATATCTGGAGATAAATGGAATTTATCTCGAATTTAAGCTTTGATAAAAAATCGAAGATGACAATAGAGACTTTTCAAAACCTCTCCCGTTGACATTAAAAAAAATAATAAAGAAAAACATGAGAGCTGTGCATGCATTAATACAAAAAATGCGTACCTCGCCGCCGTTATGATTAGCATACGGTTGCTCCACTTCTAGTATAACACGTTCCGTATTTTTGTTGGCCCTATTTTTATTCTTCCGAAAGACCCGAAATTCGCTGATTCGAATGCATTCTCTCCTGCGATTAGGTAACCGGGCCGAGTAATAAACATAGAATCTTTGGTTCAGTGCAAACTGTGGGTGGAACGTCAAGCCGAGGAAGCCTCGCTCATCAGCAATAAACCTGGTGTATAATACCCTGTCTTTAATATCCAAGAATGCTCTTCTTTCTCGAGTTTTGTTTTTGTAATATATATAAATAACTCCTCTTTGTTCGGCTATAAAGAGTCGTCCGCTGCCGTCTCCAGCATGACGAGCAAGAAGAGGGCTCCGCAAATTCCAAGCAAATTCTTCCACGCATAGACATCCTTCACTTGTGATTTGGGGTAAGGAGATTTTGAAATTTAGATGTGGGTTTTTAAGAAGATCTGGATAGCAATAATCATTGTCAGTCAGTTTGACCAACAAACAAAATGTGTTGGCTGAGTTGAGAGATTTGAGCAATAGTTGATCATTTGTTATATACTTGACTACATCATTACATTTGGCGTGAAAATTGATGCAGTAGTCTGAACAAAGTCCTGGAAAGGAGGTTGCTTCTAAAGTTTGCTCAGCACTGTAAATGTGAGCAGAGTAGGGTGAACAAGTCTGACAAAGCAACTCTTTTAAATAAGACCCACATGTCTGCTTCTGATTTTCAGTGATCTGGGAAATGATATTATTGAAATTGGATTTAATTTCCTCATCTTGTTTTTTAGAGCAACAACCGAATGTTTTGTACTGGTGACAAAATTCTACCTTTCTGGACTTGAATGGTGGACGAAAATCCAAACACTGTGGATGGCTAGTGACCATAGTAGAGACAGCCAACAAAATGGAAACTATCAGAGTTTTGAAAAACATTTTTAAAAATCTTATTTTCTTATTAATGCAGTAGGTCTTTGACTTTTCACAATTATTTTCTACTGCAGATGAAATACATCTAACGAAGAACTTATCAAATTTCAGACATTCAGTTAAAAGAAACTGCGAATGTAAGATATTATTTTGTTAAATATGGGCCTCATTTAAAACAACCCAGTTAGGACGATTTTTTTCTTGAGGTTGGGTTTTAGGAAAAGGCGGTCGACACAAGCCAAAATATGCACAACATTTGAACACGTGTACGAATACATTCGCAAAGAAAAATATGTAATCAACAATTTCGTTTTTTTTTCTTTCTGAAAAAAGGAAGTATGTAAATTCCGAAATAAAATTGGCACGTGTTGTTGCAAATTTGTTTCTGTTTTGTTTGAATCACTCAAGAGTTTGGGTGGGATTTATTCAAAGATCACGTGATTCCAAAATAATAGTTCCTCTTCTTTTTCTACTAAAATTGTTAAGTCAGCGCAAAGGAATATCTAATAATAAACACTGAAACCCTTTTTTTAGTTGTAGCTTTTGGATTTCGTAATTTTAAAGAAACTTACTTAAGGGTAATTTTTAAAGAAATACACAATTCAATTGTTTTCCTATCGTACAAATAAATGGTGATATGAAAATGTCACTTCTCTGGAAATGTCCTTGTTTCTTGTCCTCGACTTTCTTCCAGTGATTTTCTGATGTCTGCGCCTGAACAATATTCTTTACGATGCGGATGGCTCGCATGGTCAGTTTATTTTCTTTTTACTGCGGAAGAAACATTTTAAAAAATCATCGCCCCATACATCTATGTATTCTTTGGAGGGAAGAGGTGAGAAACAAAACTAGAAGTTGCTTGGCAGTAGACAGAGTGCAAAGACAGCAAAATTGATAAATTTTCGAAGAAAGGGAGTATGTTACAAACTGAGAGAGAGAGAGAGAGAGAGAGACAGACAGAGAGAGAGAGAGAGTTGTAGGAGAAGGAGAGAACATTAAGGTGGAACCTTGGGAAGACGACAGAAACTTGATCAGTTTACCGAGAATTGGGCTGTAGACGCTCGCATCGTTAAAGAGGGAAAAAGAGAAAATCCAATAATTAAAAAAATTACATTTCTTTCTTTCTTTCTTTCTTTCTTTCTTTCTTTCTTTCTTTCTCGAACCTTATTTGTGAACTTGTGTAAGAGTAAAATAATATTTTGAGCAGCAAAGAATCCGGCTACGAAATGAAGTCGCAGTGGTAGGGGTTTAAGGAAAGAGTAGCAGGAAAACATCTGGTTCCTTATTTTCGTTTTTTTTTCTTGTCACACCTAATTGTGCACGCGCGTACGCGCTTGCGCACGCGCTTGCGCACGCGCGTGTGTGTAGTCCTTTATTGATGCATTTGCCTTTATAATGTCCTCCAGAGGATGAAAACTTGAAAAGCATCGGCTATGATAAATTTTCCTTTTGTCTTTATTCATATTGTCCTTTTTTACACAAGGTTCTTTAATCAATGGATCAAACAAAAGTCCTATAAAACAGTGAATCATTATCTAGGCTCAGTTCCTTCTAATCCTGTAGTGTAGTTACTGTTAGTTTTATTTTCGTGAAGCGCAATAAACAGAAGTTTTAAGTGAAAAAAAGGAGAAAGTTAAGTCCATACACAGAAATATTTTCAGAGAAATAATTTATTTAAAAATTTTCCTTTCTGATTTGGAAGTTCAAGGGAAGTAACTTAGCACTATTTTCCATTTATCATTCGAAAATTGAAATCATTTAGTAATTAATTATATGCAACAAAAAAGTATTCTTCAGTATTTTCCTTTTTCAGTTTTTTTTTTAATGTATTGATCCGTGTATTATTTACATTATTCGGACTGTTATCCTCATCTTCATTTCCATATTCACAACGTTTCACCCGTTGTACGCTCCGGTCTTCTTCAGGTGATTGGAATTTCGATCCGAACCCTTTATTTCGTCCACCGGTGTAGATTGTTCTAGTTTCACGTGCCATGCATTTTCCGGGTGTCTCATTTATTTCCCTTTAACTCAACTCTCCAAGTTTTTGTTCCCCACTGCTGTGGCCTTGTACTAAATTCACAAGTCTTTGGGTCTAGTCACTGGATCTAATCAAGGTCTTTATCCACAAAATAAAGGGTTTGGTTTGAAATTCTAATCATCTGAAGAAGCCGGAGTGTATAACGGCCAAAACAATGTGAATATGGCAACAGCCCGAATAACAGCCCGAATAATATAAATAATGCAAGTAATCATAATACCTCATCTCAGAGATATAAACAGGTATTGGTACATGTTTATCATAATTCATAACTTTTTGAGAATTTCAAAGCAAATGTTTTATTAAATCCACCTAAGTGAATTTGTCCTTATGATGTTGCTTGTCTCTCTTACTGAACCTTATGACATTCTGCACTAGCCAACCTAAATAATACTGAAGATTTTAGGGTACATTATGAAAAAAATCATTAAAAATAATTTGCTTTTTTTGTGTTTGTATTCATTTAAATAGGTCTCAGGTTGGCCCCAGAGTAGGGCATGGAAATTAGTTATCAGTAAAGCATTTGATTGGCTAAAATATATCTCCTGTTTTACCACTCATTTTTAACTTGTCGCTGGAACATGCTGCCAGGAACTTATTTTTTATAAAAAATCATATCATTTTGTGTCTGACACTTAAAGAGTAAAGGTGGTCACTATAATTCAGATATCAGTTTTCCCTTTTTTTTTTCCTTTCCTCTTATTTACTTTGTTTATGCTGCTACAAAGACTGTATTACTCTGTCTTGTCTTTTTTAAATGATCATAGAAGCTGGCCTTTATTGATAAATTCATTCTAAGTGATGATTTTAACCCATTCCACAGGAATTTTTAATTCATTATTGTCTTTGACTATACATGTCATTCAACAATCAAATAAATATTGTGTTTGGATGTGAGATAAATGTGCAAAATACCAAGTATTTTGCTAGCTAATTGTTTTCTTAAGAATTGTAATGATTTTAACTGAAAATGTTTTTTTCTATATTTTCCCTTTTAGTGATTAAAAATTGGAAAAAATATCATAAGGGTTCCAAAGTTTCATTTATTTGGGGAATGCATTGATTCAAATGTACAATCTGCATGCATGAAAAATTGAAAAAATGAATTGTATATGTACTGTAAAATTTTTTTATTAAATAAATAAGTTATTCAGTTTATGTTGAACACAAGAAGCTAAAATAGTTTGGTGGGTGCTTATAGAATTTGTGTTCAAAACTCGTCATTGAAAAGAAGGAAGGTGTGCAATGAAGCTGAGGAAATTTATCTATGCATAAAGCAGATTTTTATTTTCAATACACTAAAAGGAAAAAGTACACAGGAAACTTTTACTCTTTAGGACATTTAATTCATCAAATTTGCTATCTTGTGTGATATCTAAATAGGCTGTATTGAAAAAGTAACTCTCATTTAGTATTTTTGACTTATTTCAAACCCAAAATGGCTCAGACGTATTCAGTAGAATTCATGTCAGGTGAAGGACTTGACAATGAGAGTCACTTAACTTTTTGCAGTGTGATATAAAGCTCCATCCACCATGAATAGGGTTTTTGTTTGAATAAACATCAGTGAATATTGGGAATATTAGGAAAACTCATCCAGAAAAGTTGTATATTTTTCTGAAATTATATTATGTACACGTTTCATAAGTTTTAAACAAACAATCAAGCAATCTTCAAAATTTTTACCTATATCAAAAACCTTAATCCACAATATTTAATTGTATTTATATGGGCTGCAAGCAGGTCAAATTTCTCATTGATACATGCAATTGCACAATCATGTGCATGTGCAGTAGGCAAAACATCCCATGCTTAATCTTTTTAGTGGAAATTATTCTTGCTTAACTGAAAGGTGAGTAACTAAACAAACAGTTTTTGAAAAACAGAACTTAATCATTTCTACAATTTCTACATTTCTTGCAATGTTAATTTTATAGACTGACAATCAAAGAATTTTCTCCAGCTGAATAAATAATAATTAGCATCATTAATTTGGTTACTGGTTTGAGGGTTATAAATTCTGCCCAGTGAAGATACATTAAGGTTAAATATCTTTGTGCAATTTTTAGAGCATGAATAAAAGATGCAGACTGACATTAGCTCTTCAGCATACTATATTTTCCATTTAGATTATACTGTAAGCCAAATGAATTTTGTCTATTTGTCTTTTTCAGTGAAAAATCAAAAAGAAATATATACTTTCAATGACTTTTACATAAGGAAGACATTTAAAACTAGTTTTATTGAGTAAGAAAACAAAGTTCATTTGGTTTTAATTAAAAATAAAAGACAAATACTTTATTTTCTACATTAATTTGATTGAACAAAATATCAACCAATTTGTTTTATCTTCTGTCATCTTTCAGGCTACTTCATAAGTCTTAGAAACAAAGGAAATGCTTAAAATTACATTTGCAATATTCCAGAGAACCAAATGTTTTAAAAATCCAAGACAATTCTGCAAAGAATATAATAAAGAATAATCTAAAAGTGCAATATCTTCTGAATATAGCTGATAATAAAAATGTTCCAGCCAAGCTCTAACAGTTTTTGTCTGGTCATCAAAGAAACATGTAGTTTAGTGTTATTGTTATGGCATATTATGCTACTTTTCTTAACTAGTTGTGGTTTGTTTATCTCACTGAAAGCAAGATTCATTCAAATCAATTGTTTGCCTTTCTGGAAAGAGCTGATACTGAAAGAAACCATTCTTTCAGATTGCAGACAAGAGGGATAGAGGAAAACAATGCATAACCTACCTAGCAAGATAGAGTAAATGGGTGGTGTAGCAGGGTTTAGGAAAAATAACAAAAAGACTAATTTATTAAGAGCTACATAAGACAGGAAATTGTGGAAACCATGATTGCCAATGTCCTGAAGGGACATGGCACATAGAAGAAGAAGAACATATTTTCATTAGCTGAAGCATATGAGACCATTCCAAGAGCACCTAGATTCTCCCACTGATACAAGAAGTAAACAAACAGAAAAGAAAGGAAAATGGAAGAGAAAATCTGAAACAACAAAGAAAATTAAAAACTACTTCTCTGAGAAACCTATTTGTCTGGAAAATGGGAAATTAAATTAATGAAGTCACGAAAATGTATTAAAATGTAGAGAACAGCAAAAAAAAAAAAAAAAAAAATCACAATAGCATCATAATTTGAAGCCATCACAGGAGAAATATCCTTGTCATTTTTTTAATCATTTCACTTCAAGC
>OZ010585.1:65000-127500 GCA_963932145.1 Acanthosepion lycidas | reverse complement strand
TAAAAAATGAATAATTAAAAAATGATCCAAATACAATTTAAGGGACATAAATAAAAGTTTTAGATATCTCTAGCAAAAGTAAAATAACAAACTGGTTGATCTGAGAAAAGAAATGTTTTGTATAAAAAATGATAAAATTTTTAATACTACTAAATTTTGAGAACAAGATGCTACTTTTATTTTGTCATGTATTCAATATAAGAAATTAACAGATTAACTAATTAAATACTTTTCAGAGAATAAGATTTAAATGAGGTTTTTGTAAAAAAATCTTTTGGCTAACTTTGAAAGTCATTTCTTATAGAAATTCTTTAGAATTGAAAGGAAATATCCAAAAATGTGAGTGAGTACAAAGGATTGTGTACATTCTATATATCTATATTTATTTATAGATATGTTGATTAGGATTTGTTGGTATCTTTCTTTTATTTTGGTTACTAGTACTTTGAAATAATTTTTGTTAGGACACCATGATATCCATTATGATACAACTGCTTACTTAAAGCTTCTACATGATGAGAAAAATTATGACAAGAGGATTCTATATGGAAAAATAAGTTATTTACTAAAATCTTCTAAATATTTAAAGAATTGTTTACTCTTGGTTTTTCTTTGGTGACACCAACTTTCTTTAGGGTGAGTTAACTTTTTATTTTATGCTTCTAAAGTGAGGCTATAAATTTACTTTAGCTTTGTTTAGCAAGTAAGTTTTTTCACTCCAGGCAACTTTATAGTAAGGCAATTTCAGTCACATTTTTATATATGTTAAGACAAGTGTTTAAATTATGATTGAATATAGTGAATCAAATGTTTAACTCTGATTTCTAGATGGTGTTACAATTGGATTTTATAAGATAATGCAAATGATTTATTCCAAGATACTATTCAATGAAACAAATTGTCACCCTTGGCTTTCAAATGCTGAAAAAAGTTTTTTTTATTCATTTCATCCAAGAATGTGACAATGCCACGAATACACAAGGGATTACAGGGAGTGAAAGAGAATGAGAAGATTTTGGTGAGGAGAAAGGACATTAAAATAACAGAATTCTCGAAGGAACCAGATGATGATTGGCATTACATTTAAATCTTTGAAGATTTTAAATGATCGGAAGAGAGTTCCACATGCGAGAAGTGAGCGAAAAACAACTATTAGAACAGAACAGACGGGTGCATCTAGCTAGTTCAAAAATAAAACGGTGTAGCTTAGTTGCCAATCTAATAGTATGCTTGAATTCCTGCAGTCAAGATACCAAGGAGAAAAGTTATTTAGAACAATTTCCTTGAAAATATTTCTTTAAAAGATAGAGGGAAGCCATATCACGGCTGTGCGAAAGTGACTGAAGTCAAAAGGCCAGGTCAGAACAGATTACTTCACAGACCCTTCTTTAGATTTTGTCACGAATCTCTAGATATGTAGCAGGAGCATCTGACTAGATATGGCAGCAATATTCAATGTATGGACGAATAGTATATTTCTATATGTGCACGATGGATTCTGACGATAATAATTGTCTGGCAAGACACACTGAGCCAACTTTCCTATTAATAGACCTAGCAATTGATCCAATATAATCATTCCACTTCATGTTAATGGAAAACGTGAGCCCAAGAAGTCGCAAAAGTTGCTTTCCCGATGGTTAGTATCAGCCATGCTAATGGCAGGTAGAAAAGATTCTCTCTGGTGATTAAATGATAGAAGTTTCGTTTTGGAGGCGTTAAAATTTACGAGCCATTCCTCACCCCAGTTAACCATTAATTGGAGGTCATTTTGGAGAGCATTTGCCAGTTTAACTTTATCGGACCTATCGAACTTGCTAGTAAGATAGGAGTAACTGGTTGTTTCATCAGCATAAATACCTAGTTGGGGACTCATGCCATCAGTAATGTCGTTGATTAAAAGAAACAACGAATGTCCAAGGATAGAGCCCTGGGGAGTCCCCGTATTAATGTGAAATGGTCTAGAAGTGTATCCGTTCAGCGCGACCCTCATTACGAACGATTAGATTAAGTCCAATATTCGTCCAGAGACACCGTAGCCATTATGCATGTGGAGAAGGCCAGCATTCCAAACCCAGTCGAACGCCTTTGTGTTATCTAAAGCCATAACTCGAGCCTTGTCGTTTAAATCTAAAGTCTGGTAGAAAAATTCGGTAATAACTGTTAACACATCGAGGGTTGACCTAGAATGACGCAAGCCAAACTATTTACCCGAAATAAGGCCGCGTGAAGTGAGATGTTTAACCAATTCAGTGTTGATTAGAGTTTGTGGTCCTTCACCAAAACGGGGAGGGTAAAAGACTAATAAGGAGATATTTCGTGGTGTCAGAAGGTTCTTCAAGACTACAGAGGAGGATTTCCAACAAGCTGGAAAGCAAGAAGTAGCAAGGCATATATTGTAGAGTTCGGAAAGAACATGAGCCGGTTCGGAAGCATCTTTTCTTTGGACAATTGCAGGGATACCATCAAATCCGTAAACCTTATGAGGATCTAGTTTGAAGATGATAACAGAAGCCATGAATAGAATTCTGTGCATATCGTTCAGTAGATATATCGTTCTAGTGGGGAAATCATGCAAAGTCGCTCCTGATGAGTCGAAAGTGAAATTGGAAGATAAATTTCCAGGAATCAGCGGTAGATGACAATACTTCAAACTTATTGAAGAGAGGATTTACTCCTGTTCAATACATTCTTACAGAGACGTCAGTAATCTCTAGAACCAGACTTGTGAGAGGCTATACGGTATTTCGTTCTATCAGCGAATAGCGACTTTGTTTGACGACATATTTACACACCTTACGAACGGATACAAAGAAGCGATTGTTATGATCATAAGTGTCGCATTGGTATAGCCAAAAGGAGTGATTCCTGTGGGCTATAGCGGCTGAACAGGCAGGAGTGAATCAAGAAGAAGATTGCGGTTTCTGTGCTGGCACGAAAACGTCTATGCCGGCTTTCAACCAGCAAGAGACCTCAGTGGTACAATTCTCAACGAGAAGATTAAAACTTCATTCCTTGGTGCGTCGCGAAGAAAATCAGGAAATGAACCCCAATCAATGCATGGGTAACAAAAAAAAAATTGTTAATAAGGTTCTTGCCTAAGAGTTGCCAAGGGGGGAGAGCTGCAAAGAACGATGTTAGGAGGTAAAGAACAGATCTAGTAAAGAAGTGCGTCCGTCAGAATTACCAGGGAAACGAATAAGGAAATCTGTTTGAGTGAGACTGAGCCACTGAGAAGTTCAAAGTCTATATGCCAGCGATATCAGTATCATTAGTGTGATAATGCCAATTTACATGGGAAAAGTCGCCAAACACAAACATGTTTTCAAACAAATGTAGAGAGAGGGCCTTATCTATACTATCAGAAATTTTATCTAGCAAATAACAGCTCTGTCACGAACATAGGAATCAAAACCATGCATGGGGACATTAGAGTCCTTTCGAAAGAGAAGAAAATAACCAGGAACAGAAAATTCAGTGGTAGAGATTAAGTGTTTAGATTAGTTTCACAGAGAGCTGGGATGTCCTGAGAAAATTCCAAGAGAAATGGTTCTGCACTGAAGAAGTTGGTACAAATACCACGAATGTTGAAATAGAAAGTTTGAGGGGCTTACGTGGTTTTTGAAAACAAGTCTAATTTTATTCTGTTAATCATTTTGATTGTGTTATATATTTGAAGAAGAGGCGAAGGACAATAGTCACTACCGATCATCAAAAGCACCATAAATTGTCTGGAAGTTGGTGCAGACTACAGCATAATGTGGCCTCAGGGATGCTTGTAGGTTCACCTATCCATGCGCGACATGGCACTGCAAGAACACTGATATTATACTATTGTTTATCAGAGAAGCCTTCCTAAGTGCTACCTAAAAGTTTGGGCTCCTTATTACAAGTCGGAATGCAGCAACCAATTCGGTACTTGAATATGAAATTATATAATCGAAATGTCATGACAGCCACCTTTATTAAAGTCTCAGAAGAAGGTACCGGAAACCCCATCCTAAGCAGGAAAAAGGGATAAATCTCTACGCCTATTCGAAAGATGGGGAAGGTCTATGAACAGGGGAATAGGTAGACCTATCTATTCCTATTGCGAAAAATGCATTAATAAAAAAAGTAAATAAATTAATAAGATTAATAAACAAAATTTCAGGCGCGTAGACATAGATGCATTTAACTTAATGTACGATTCACAACAAAAAGAGCGGCATTTTATACATATAGTATTACATGATAATTTTTTCAGTTAAGAGCATTCTTGGATAGGTATGTGTGAATTAGCGCAGAAAACCTCAAACATGATATCAGTAGGGCTCACCTGTTAGAATTAACAGCTGCTAATGTGATGTGGTCCCAGAGAAGCTATTTAGTTCTTCAACTATGTAGAGTTTGATCGTCTGTCTTGCTGTTCGTGTTAAGACAATTCTTCCTCTTTTAATTTACATTTCCCCAATTACTTTACTCACCTCCGACTAATAAATAAATAAATAAAGATCTAATGAGAGCAGCAGTGTCCCAGGAGTGGGATTAACGTCGAATACATATATTTAGGTTGGTTTAATTAGGGAACTGTCAGTATATCAACTATTAGGATTTAACTTATGTTAAGTTGCGATATCTCTTCATAAACTAAAATCAAGCGGAAAAATAAATTACTTTCAAATGTTTCGGCTTTTGGTAAGTTGGTGTTAGTTATAAAGGAAGTATCTCTGATTTTTTTTATGGCGCAAACCTTCCTCACTTCCTGTCAGAGTACGTTTGGGAGGTCAAACAGATAGTGAAAGAAATATTTATGTATCAAGTTACGAAAATGTTGAAGAACAAGCTTCTACTTTTTTCTTTTCTTTAGGTAGATGCACATAAATTTTTCATTTTAAATATTTATCAATCACAAAAATAAACAACTATATAGCAAGTATTAGGTTGGTGCAAAAACAATGTCGTTTTCTCACATATGTTACTATGTGAGAAAACGACATTATTTTTGCACCAACCTAATACTTTAACTGCAGCAATGTATGAACAAATATTTTAAAAATAAAGGAACGCGTTATTATAAGCAAAATAATGAATAAAAATTATAAAAAATACAGTTACATCAAATAAATTGGAGTAGGAAAGAATACAACACTACTACTAATAATAATGATATTAGATAAGAATGGTGAAGCTCGGACTGTGGCTTTGAATATCTCGAAGGCGACAGAGTTTGGCATACTGGTCTTCATAAGTTGAAAGATTATGGTATTTCTGGACGTATTTTTGATTGATCCAGTATTTCTCGTTAAATTACGAAATGAAAGTTATCTTAAAAAGCCACTTCTCTAGATCTTTTTGCATTAATGCAGGCGTTCTTCAGGGCCCTGTCTATGAACCTACGTTGTTTCGAATTTTCTTCAACGAACTTCATGATGGCATCCGTTCTCAATTCGGTATCTATGCTGATGATACAACTACTTACTCCTGTTTTAATATTAAGTCTGACCATTTCGATAAGGTCATATTGACAACTGATCTAAAAGAAATGACCTACGTTTTCTTGTTAATTGGGGCGAGGAATGGTTTGCTAATTTTAACGCCCCCAAAACAAAACTGCTCTGTATTAATCGTCTTAGAGAACCCTTGCTGCTTTCCGTCAGCATAACTGATATTAACCTCCTGGAGAATGACTCATTTCACCTTTTCTGACTAATGTTTTCCGCTGACATGAAGTGGAAAGATTATATTGAATTAATTACTTGGTTTGCTGCTAGAAAATTTTGTAACTGTGTCGTGAGAGACAGTTTTTATCGCCTGAATCTGTCTTACATATTTATACATCTACTATTCGTCCATATTTTTAATATTTCTATCACATTTGGTCTTGTTTCCCTGCTATATATTGAGAGATCCTTGATAAAATCCAAAGAAGAATCTGTCCAGTCTTTTGGTCCTGTCCTGGTATCTCGTCTTCAGTCCCTTTCCCACCGCCGTAATGCATCTTCCCTGTACCTTTTGTATAAACACTTTTATGGTAATTGTTCTGATGAACTTTTCTCTATGGTACCTAGACTACATTAATTTAAGATCAATACTAAATTGGCGGTAAGGTCCCATCATTTTACAGGTGAAATGACTGAAAGTACAATATCTGCTGAATGCAGTGGATAAATGAAAACTTTCCATTCAAATTATGAAGCTTTTGTTGTCTCCTCACCAAAGAAACATGCAGTTTAACATGTTTTTGGTGTTCTTGACTGTAACAGAATTTCTCACTGAAACCTACATAAAACATAAATACAGCTTTGTGTAGATTTATTACTAATTTAACCATTTTCAAAATCTTGGTCCATGGTGATTTACACACACACACACACACACACACACACACACACACACACACACACACACACACACAATTCTCTGGTTCACTTGATGTAGAGATATTATTCCTGTTAGTGGACACCAGAAGGAAATCGACCCATGTTGTATGATGATTTATGAAATGATAAAGTATTTCAGCTCTAGCTGGATTCTGCTCGCTGTATCTTTACATGTAGTTGCCAGTTCACTAACAAGTTTATAATTTTCACAGAATTTTGAGGCAAACAATACAGTATTCATATAGATAATCTTTTTGTTTTTACATACGAAAGAGGGGATAATTATGTTTCTCTTAAAATTTTCTCATAAGATATTGTTTATGCATGTTCATTACAAGTATAGCCGCGATACACAACAAGATTGTGCATTCAGAAAATAATCACAGGATTATAGCGGCGAAGTGACAATCTTTAACAGATTCTTTCTACAAGCTGATCCTCAATTTCCTTCCAATCTATATGTCTTTATAGTTATTGCACAGTTGTCAACAACATGATATCTCGTTTGTAAGGAAGTTACAATTTGGGAGTGAAAAGTACATGTGAAGCAGACCATCTCGCGAGACGGTTTAAGGTATTGTCGTATCAACCCATTGAGGCAAAAGGGGTGAAATAGGTGAGATTGGGGATTTACTTAGTTGTGAACGGTTTTATACATTTTATTAAGTTATCTAGTGGTTCAAACCTTACTGTGACCCTCAGCCTATTCCCGACTGATTTCATTTATTATAACTGATTTTTAATTAGTTGTTAATGAATTATTCCACTCTATTCACATTTAATCGACAATTTTCTTTTAGTTTTCTCATAATCTCGCATACCAAAATAAAACCTAGCATCACTTGTTTAATTCACTGGCTGACTCAAGTCACTTTGGGTAGGTTATATTTCTCAGCAGGAAGGGGGCCACCATCACCCTTTTACAACAGTCATACCAGTGTAACGTCTATATTTTAATTTTAGACACGACACATGCTGTGATATGGTTCTGTGTAATGAAAGAGTCCAATGCAGACAGGCATCATGCCACGTCCCTTTTGTTCAAATAGAGCAGTTAGAAAAAAGTCACCTTGTTGGCATTCGAGAGGATAGATAGTAATTTTGGAGAACTGCAGCGGATATTGAACGTTTGATAGTAGTGGACAATTGAATATTCTAGACAACTAGAGCTTTGAATTCTGGACAAACAGAGCAGCACTAGCAAGTCTCACGCATTCAAAGGATAGGTTGGGGCAATTGTGGCCCATGTGTTTTACGTCATGTCATATATATTTCCACTAGTATCGCAACAGATTAATCGGATGATTCTCTGTAGTCATGACAGGAATGTTTTCCTTCATGCAAGTGATGTTCTTTGCGTGTGCGATGTAAACCTTGGCAGCGACATCTTCCAGTATGTATTCACCTACAACACACAAGCCCGACATCTGACGGCATGGTATAAATAGACATAACTTAAACTCCAAAGCTCTCATCCATTCAACATGTATGAAACATGATGGGACGACATCCGACTCGTTCAGTTATCCCACCTATAACTCTTGCTGCATTGCATTAAAAAGTGCAAGAGGCGTAGAATAATTCATCTCTGGTTGCTATCGCAATCTGTACGATTACATGCATGCTAGAGAACAAGTCTGTATAAAATCTCAAGTAGTATATACAGTGCATTGATATAGGATCTAGATACTGTTGAGATATCCTGTATGCGTATTGATCTGTATATGCAATCATTTACTATAACCAATTTATAATACTTGCACGGTTTATCTTGAGCAAATTGAAATGGACATTGCAATTTTAATTTTTTTCATTCCCTCTCTCACGAAAGTAGCAATTTATAATCACAAACACACCCACGCACGTACTCACTTTCATTCTCTCTCCATATATATATATATATATATATATATATATATATATATATATATATATATATATATATGTATATAAATATGTAATGAAAAACAAACCACTTTAAGGTACCATTACGATAATTTATTTCACCCAAAATCCTTTTTTAAGGATTCGGGATCATCAGGTAAAACTTCCAACAACGAATTGAGAATTGAATTTCCCCTCAATTCGTTGTTGGAAGTTTTACCTGATGATCCTGAATCCTTAAAAAAAGGATTTTGGGTGAAATAAATTATCGTAATGGTACCTTAAAGTGGTTTGTTTTTCATTACATATTAGCTCTGTCCTCACATTGAGCTCTCAGGATTTCATCCTCTTTGGATTTACCAATTCGGTTTACCAAGTTCCTTATAACTTAACTTATATATATATATATATATATATATATATATATATATATATATATATATATATATATTATAAATTAATTGATTTAAAATATGGTTTTTCCGCTACACAGTTCTAACCATGTTTCAAAAATGGAAGATCCGAATTTAATTTTGTAATTAAATTAAATACATTAGTTCCATTTCATCCTCAAGCGAATTTTGGAGTAACTTTTAAAATTACTGGGTTTTAAAGACACAGCTAAAATCATAATTCACGTTTCCAAGGTTACAGATAAATTCACTTCCACTAGACAGGGGTGTTTGCGTGTTCATTATGTCTGTATTTTTATGTATCCGTTATTAAATACGTTTTGGTAGTGGGTAGGGATGTATTCTTCAATGAAATCTGACATCCGTTAAATGCATGTCGTCTGGATTTTTACAAATTTTATTGTTAACGGCAAAAATTCTTACGGCATTTTTTCTATTTGTATATTTAAAGATTTTGGGGGGTGTTCAGGTTAGAATACGTTTTATTTAACTACAATTTGAAAAATATTTTCACTATTAATTTTTAATATACTTTATTTCTTTTAAGAACAAGTAAATGTATTAGAATCTTTTACAGTATGTAGAGTTATTTCACATCAACTATAAGTATGTATATTATTAGGTAACAATTTTTATTTTATTTAAGTAAACTTTATGACAATGACGCCAAAAATAGCTAATTGATTTCACTGATTTAGTAAACTTTTATTTTTTATATAAACCTAGTAATATCTTGTTTCTCATGTAAGATACAAAAGACATGGGTCATTCAATGGCTTACATCTTCTAGCTTTTCATATTAAATTCATTTTACTGTAGGTGTTTTATTGGATTCCTTTAAGTGCTTGTAGTACTTAGAGGGAGATCTATAGGTTAGCATACGTTTTATTTGATTACAATTTTAAAAGATGTTTAGGTTAGAATTTCTTTTCATTTAACTACAATTTTAAATACAACTTTAAAATATTTTCACTGTTAGTGTTAATAGACTATATTTCTTTTTTAAAAGAAGTAAATGTATTAGAATTACTTACAGTAAGTAAAATTATTTTTACATATCAAGTATAAGTATGTATATTACCTTTGTTAAAATTTTTATATTTAAATATTATTTAAGTAAAATTCATGACAAATTATGGTAAAAATAGCTAATTCATTTCTCTGATTTAGTAAATTTCTTTTTTTTTTATACTTAGTAATATATAGTTTCACATGTCTGTACAAAGGACATGGGACATTCAATATCCTACATCTTATAGCTTTGCATCATAATTTCATTTTTCTGTAGGTATTTTATTGGATTCCTTTAAGTGCCGGTAGTACTTTGAGAGAGGCGTTTTGGTTAGAATACGTTTTATTTAACTACAATTTTAAAAGATGTTTAGGTTAGAATTCGTTTTAACTTAAATTTTAAATACAACTTTAAAGTATTTTCACTGTTATTTTAATAGACTTTTTTTTTGTAAATGTAATAGAATTACTTACAGTATATAAAATTATTTTTTCCATTAAATATAAGTACGTATATTACGAGGTCACACTTTTTAAATTTATTTTAAATATTATTTAAGGAAGATTTTTGACAATGACGGCATAAAATAGCTATTTCATTTCTCTGATTCAGTAAATTTTTGTTTTTGATAAACTTAGTAATATATAGTTTCTCATCTATGCACAAATTAAAAAAAATTGTTACCTAATAATATACATACTTATAGTTGATGTGAAAATAACTCTACATGCTGTAAGGGATTCTAATACATTTACTTGTTCTTAAAAGAAATATAGTATATTAAAAATTAATAGTGAAAATATTTTTCAAATTGTAGTTAAATAAAACGTATTCTAACCTGAACACCCCCACCAAAATCTTTAAATATACAAATAGAAAAAATGCCGTAAGAATTTTTGCCGTTAACAATAAATATATATCATTCTCTTAACTCCCACCAACCGATGGGAATTAGTCAGCTGTTCAACGAATGCACTTCTTTTACGCTTGTGATTCGTCATTTCAATAATTTATCCCTGAACGACTGGGACTTTTTGAGTTTGACGTGAAATACTTAGAAGCTGAAAAATGTTGATTATTGTTCTACTGAGCACTATTTTCATGATAAATGAAGCCCTTCTAATCCAACCATGTGAGTAGAAAGCAATTTTAGTACTCCGTGTTGAGTAGTATCTTACACTTCAGAGTATATGTTATACTAAAAAAAAATCTTCAAGATCCATAAAAATCCGAAGCTGAACCTCTTCTATAAAATTGCTTTCGTTTCTTTTTTTTCTTTTTTTGGATACCGACTTTGTTTCATTTTGCTTATTAACGTATTAAGTAGATGTATACATGGAATAAGTGTTTTTGCTTGAAATCCTAATTACGTACTCTTTCCCAGAAGAAATTGTTCTGCCATTTTACAGTACTAAAGGAATCATTCATTGTTATTAGTTCTTTTCTATTTCATTTCATTTCTTTCTCTATCGTCAGCTCGGTGCGGAGAATGGACCTATGACCCTAAACTCCATCTTTGCTGCAAAGGTCATTTGGTGCGTCGTCGAGGCGTTATTCCTAGTTGTTGTAGAGCTACGGTGTACGATGCGAAATCTTATTTATGCTGTGATGGAATCATTCTAAAGAAAGTCAGCTTGCGAGCATCTTGTTGCGGCAGAAGGCAGTACAATGCAGCTTTTCAATATTGTATCCGAGGGAAAATCGTAAACAAAGGTTAAAAATAGCATTAAAAACAGATGCACAATTTAAAAAATGTTTTATAATATATTGCTTTGACAAGTATTTTTTTTCGAAACGCCGTTGACATTAAAACATGTTTAAAAACAGATTTTTAATAAAAATCCAGTTTTTAATATTCTGAAATTTATCATTCTTACGATTAAAAGATTCTTTTTACTCTACATTTTGTTATTTAGCAACGATATTTTTCTGAACGTACAACTTTCCCTAGTATTATATTACGAAAATCCGTTACAAATCGTCATTAATATAGTAAGTAGACATATTTATTAATTAATTGATTGGCTTAGTTGTTATGTTACAGAACTTTTCCTCGATACCATGGCTTTTGCTTGAAAGAACAGGTTTTCTTTTTATCCCATACAACGAAGGCGACAGAATGGATCGGCCGAAACAAAGTATACAATGAAAGTGGTTTAATTTTCCGAACAATGTTTTTGAGGTTGGGAATATTTAATAAAAAAGATATGACATCACTAAGCTTAATACCAAGTTTAGACTGCTGGTGGAAAAAAAAATCACGAGAAAGAGTCACATTTGAAAATATCTATATCCATTAATTAAAAATTAGTAATATTAATCACGTGAATGATTCCTACGATTTTTACAGAAAAGCAAGATAAAAGGCACTGAGAGTTCATAAATTAACTGAAGGTTACAGAAAGGACAATTGTTGTGGATTCCGAGATGAATTCGGTCTCCAAGGAATGACAAACGCAATAATTAAATATAAGAAATAAAATGTATTTACACAATCATACAAAGAGTAATACTGTTAGTAAGTCCAGGAACGTGGTTAGTAGCAAATACAAATAGATATATATAGTCTCGAAATAGGACTTCCTTAGAGTCTAAGTGCTTGTAACTGACTTCTACAAGAGGTTATCTCACACTATCTCCGTTCGTATATTCTCACACTCCGACTACCGACAGCCGACTACTACTGCCATACGACTACTTTCACTGACTGTAACTCTGGATATTTAACGGCAGCAGTCCAGGTACACTTCTATAGAGTCCCCTTATATGAAAAAGGGGTGGACCCCATAATACCCCCTCCTTAGATGCCTTTTTGGGGGGAGTTAATATTTTTTGTTTCCGGCATATTTTTAATTTCATTTAGGAAAAAAAATCACACTTTTCTCCTATTACTTTGAAACCGAAGTCCTGAAGTCTAAAAACTTCTTTTATGTGTGATGTGTGCTCTTCAACATTGTCGCTCTTAATTAGAATAATTAAAATTCTGGACCGTGAGCATCGTGTCCATCGTTTGCTGAAAAATTGCAGGTGCAACTTTTATTCCGAATGGTAGTCTGTTGAATTTGTACAACACTTTGTGCGTATTAATGCAAAGGATTTTCGTACTCTCTTCTTGTACTGGGATTTGTAGATAAGCCTCACTAAGATCTATTTTTGAAAATATCTTACCGCCGTTGAGCTTTGTAAATACCTCCTCTGGGCTCGGTAGTGGGTAATGGTGGTCTTTTATTTCCTTGTTGAGTCCCGTCGAAAAATCTGCGCATATGCGAATTTCTCCTGACTTCTTTTTTACGTAAACCACCGGCGCAGCCCACTCACTAAACTCTGTTTTAGATAGAATCCCAGTTTGTTCAAGTCTCTCCAATTCTTTGTCTATTTTTTCTATAGTAGCAAACGGTACATTTCGCTTCTTTTAAAAATTTGGTTGGACGTTTTCTTTTAATTCTATTTTGGCCTTAAATTTGTTGCATCGTCCCAACCCGCTTGAAAATACCCCAGGAAATTGCTTGTATAATTCTTCCTTCAATTTTATATTATCGGATGGTTCAACCTCTAACTTTTTGCAAAACGAGTTGATAGGGAGGTCCCAAACGTTGAATTTCTGCATCCAGTCGATGCCTACTAAATTTTCAGTATCTTTCATGACGTATATCTTAAGTTTTTTTGTTTTGCCTGTGAAATTTAACATTCACTATTATTTCTCCCTCAAATTTTATTCGTTTGCCTGTAACCGACTTGGCAATTTTTTGAGTGTGTAACATGGTAGGTCTGTTGAGTTTTTTCCATGTCTGTAAGTTGATTATCGTGAGGTCGGAACTCGAATCCAGTTGTAATTTAATCTTTTTGTTTAAAATTTCCAGTTCCACATATTTCCTTACATTGGTGTTGTCATCATTATGCATCCTTGTAGCTCTTATTCTATTAGTATATTTTCTATTTCTACATTGGGATGCCTTGTGGCCTTTTTTTCCACATTGAAGACAGTTTTTATATCTGAAGCGGCAATCCTTGTTCCAATGTAATCCTCCACATCGATAACATGCTGATGGAGGGGGCTTATATTTGTTTCGATATTCGTCATAATTTGTCCTGTATGTTGTACTTATCATAAAATTTTCTTTTTCTTTCGGGGAGGGTGAGAATCTTTGTTCATTGTCGTAAAATTTTAGTTTTCTTTCCGGGGAGGGTGAAGAACGTAGACTTTTGTTTAACTTACGTATATGAGAAACAGCTGATTCTTCAATGTCGTTTGCGTCTTTCTTTATGCTTAAACATCTCTGGCAATCTTCCGATAATTGCTGTAATGTTAGACCCGGTTCATTTTGTAATTTTGCAAGTATTCTTCTACGCATTTCGCTATCTTTTATAGAAACTAGCCCTTGAACAATGATGAGACATTTGAAATTGCCCGGGGTTAATTCCGCTAGTTTGAAGTCGTCACAATGTTTATTTATGATTCCGGCAAACGTGGAATAATCCTCATTATCGCCCTTTACCAGGTTAAGGCATTTCCACCTCCTATGGAAGAGTGATGTTTTGGAGCTGAAGAGTTCTTTAAGACATGTCACTGCTTCGTCAAACGTTAATTCCTTCGTCTTTTTTGGCAAGATATAATCCACGAACTTTGTATATTCTTCAGTTCCTAATTTTCTAAGCAATAGACGTAGCTTTTTTGCTTCTGTCCAATTTTGACAGTCTATGTTAAAGATGTCTTCATGTCTTCTGAAGTAATCTCCAAAATTTTTGTCCTCATCTAGAGAATATTTGAAAATCTCTATGGTATTCCACACTGCGTCTTGCGAAAACGTTGCTTCTTTTTCCATATCTAATTGCTTGTTGCCCGCTACTTTCAATATTAGTTCCTGGAGCTCTATTTGTCTATCTTGATTTTCCTTTTGCGTTTGTAATAATTGCTTTTGCCATTTTTCTTGTAACTGTAACTGTTGATCATTTTGGTATTTTATCAGTTCTACCAACATATTTTTAAAATCTTCCATGATAACTCAATTTTATGTATTTTTACTCCTCGAAATTGTTTGTCGCTAATTTGTTGTTGTATCGACGAGGGAAGGATTTTTCTTTTGTTGATTAGTTTTCCGCGTGTGCTCGCCAAGTTGTTTGTTGGTTATGCGTACGAAAAATTTTTCTTTCCCCGTGTGAGTTTCGAATCCTCGTTCGTCAAGTTGTTGTGGTTATCCACGTGAGTTCGAATCCTTGTCGCCAAGTTGTTGTGGGTGTCCGCGTGAGTTCGAATCCTTGTCGCCAAGTTGTTGTGGATTCTGAGATGAATTCGGTCTCCAAGGAATGACAAACGCAATAATTAAATATAAGAAATAAAATGTATTTACACAATCATACAAAGAGTAATACTGTTAGTAAGTCCAGGAACGTGGTTAGTAGTAAATACAAATAGATTTCGATAGTCTCGAAATAGGACTTCCTTAGAGTCTAAGTGCTTGTAACTGACTTCTACAAGAGGTTATCTCACACTATCTCCGTTCGTATATTCTCACACTCTCCGACTACCGACCACCGACAGCCGACTACTACTGCCATACGACTGACTGTAACTCTGGGTATTTAACGGCAGCAGTCCAGGTACACTTAGTAGAGTCCACTGATATGAAAACGGGATGGATCCCATAATAACAAGATTTAAACTCAACTCTTCGTCAGTTTGTAGAACCAGTGTTAACCGTGTAGACTCCCCAGCAGAATGACAGCTTTACCACACTTGGCTTTGCTGCATTAGTTTCTGTTGCATGTAGGTTTTTATGCGGGGAGTTACTAGCCTATTTCCAAATGATTTGGAATTAAGAATTTTACTTCTTTTAGAGTGGTTGCCAACCAAAGCTCGAGAGCCTGTCTGTCTTGTTATTATGCCTTAGTTATGGAGTGTGAACATGAACGCTGTTAACCAATGTGGAAAGAAAGTTGCAATTTCGTTGCATAAAAAATTTCTGATTCACCTGGGAGTCGGAATGTGGCTATTTAATAAGTCTAACAGAAAGAAGGGATTTGGCTTTCACTGGCAAAGGACGTTGGTAGTTGCTGGGAGTGGAGCTTAGATGAGGAAGAATAACAGGAAGAGAGGATATGCTCTACCCAATATCTACGGTAGAAATAGATATATAAGAAGCCAAAAACAAACTGAGGAGATATTCAGTAGAAGCAGAAGTGTAGTTATCTGCTGGGAATGCGGTAGTGAAGGAATCGCAACCGATTGATTTCGGGAGAATGGGAAAGTACGGCGGGAATGGACCCATCAGGAGGAGAAAGAAATTAGCTTCTGGCGCTGACCTTTGAGGTAAGATGGTAGACAAAATAGGAATGCCGATTTTGATTGGCCAAGCCGAACGTGGGAATGAGTTATAGATTAAGGTTTGTCAGGACTTGTTGTTCAGACGACGAGCTAACTAGACGTAGTAGATTGCGTTTGTGCAAACACCCTCCCTCCAAGTGGCGAAGGGTCTTTCGACAGTTGGTTGCTACACTTCAAAGGAAATGTACGTGTGAGCTTTTCGTGTTTGGAAGTGGCTACCAAATAGGGTGTGTAGTAACTCGCACTTAAAAAGATGTACCCGTCGACGTGGTTAATAAAGTAATAGTTAAGTTAAAAGTACTCACTGCTAATGCTTGTCGTCTTTGAACCCAAAGAACATTTCATGACAACGACCAAGAGAAGAAGAGGTTTGAGCTAAAACGACTAATGATCACCGGCCAGACAAGATAAAACCAAGAACATCTCCTTCCAACAAGGAAGAGTATATAACATATTCTATAGACGAAGTTGTGTATTATTTATCTGAACCCGACTACGAACCAATAGTTGGGCTTTACAACTCATCACATCTTAGTAAGTGCGTCATCGTACAGTAACAGGATAATTATGTCCATGTAGCGGTATTGACGGCCGAAATCAACCCGTACATTTTTTACTTTACAAATGTGTAAGCAAACGAAAAGCAAACAAGAGAAACAACACGAAAAACTGTTTTTATTACAAGAACAAACAATATCTTTTTTTATGCATGCAATGATATAGAAGCATAAATAATAGGGATTATTTTCCTTAGATTGGAATTAAAGTCTTTACGAAGGAAATATTTTTATCTGAGCTCATAGAAAGTTGAATAAACTTGCCGCTCAAAATGTTGTTCCGTAATGTTTAATTAGTTTCTGTTGCTTGTAGTTGAATGTTCGTAACATGTTGCTGCTTATAATGTTCGTAAAGTTTGTAATTAAGTTTCCGTACATACGTGTATGTGTGCGCGTGTGAATATGTTTTCATAGCGTTCGCCTGAAAGAGGTCGGAACGCAATTTCTTAAACAGCTACATTTTAGTAAGTGAGGGAAATCAAAAATGGAAGAACGACCTCGTGTCTGGTATTTATAATAAACGTAATCACGTGATCGACTCCGAAAGGCATAGACATATTTTGGTGGAATTGTTATTTCGTCATGTCAGGAACTAGGTCGATGTTATTCGGACGTAGTTGAGAACATGATTTTAATATTAACTGACCAATGAGAAGTGAGAAAAATATCAAGCCACTTTTTGCACAGATTTGCACAAAAATTGAAAGAAAAGTGGTAGCAGAGAGCTAAACCCATATGGGAACGGAGAAGACGTTCCAAGCGATCAAACTGAAATATTTCTGGCCATGTCTGTTCCTAGATATTGTGGAATTTCTAGGAAAGTGTATACACTGCTAAACAAGAAATTTCCGGAAGTTCAAATCCCGTATGCAGGAGTAAGATATGTCGCCTTTTCATTTCATTAAGATAGGCTTAGATATTTCCGAAACATACTCAGAGACCCTATCAAGAAACCAGTACATATTAACTTTCATTGATATGTACCCAGGCTGGTCCGAGGCCTTTACTGTACCAAATAAGAAAACTCAGACGATCGCCTACTTATTAGTAGATGAAATATTCCCCAAATTTGCCCCCTCCTCTTCGGTTAGTAATATATAACAGTACAGAGAATACTAATAAATTTATGAAAGAGACGCTAGAAGGTTTAAATATGCACCACATGACTAGATCATTCTACCACCAGAAAGCAACGGTAAGGTAGAACGGTTGTATAGGACAATGTACAATGTTTTATCAAAAATAAATTAGTGATAATGATAGATCATGTGATTTATATATTAAACAGATGCTCGGGACATCATTATGTCATTAGATATTACCTTAAAGCCACTTCACCTTTATTATGGAGATGAGAGCCATAACATTGCGCTGCAGAAAAAGCATAGGAATAATTTGAAGAATGCTGGGAAACATCAGATAGAAAGACCTAATACTTCAACTAACAACGTAGACTTTAAAGTAGGAAACTTAGTCTATTATAGAAACAATCATAAACGGGGCGAATTAGACATGAGGTAGAGACTGTATTATGTAGTAATCGAGAAAACCGGCCCAGTATCTTATAAGATCAAAGTTACATTAATTAGCTCGGTAGTTAAGGCCCATACGTAACACCTCAGAATAGCGAATATTGAGGAATGGATAATTCTCACTGATAATAGACCGTTAAGAATGGCAACCCTAGCTACCCTGATACTTTCCAACGAATCTAAGAACGACTCAGGTAATGAAGGAAACAAGTACCTAGAAAAGAAATGGAGACGCTAACGCGACGATTCAGAAAACATTCCGTTGATGGAATGAACGTCATATTGTAATGCGTCAAAGGAGAGTAGAAGAAAATGATACAACCCAAAGTAATAGGAATGCAAGTAGTTTCTCGGGTTCAAATAGTAAAAGGTATATAGACGAATGAGCGACTAAAATGGAACAGAATTTTCATAGCTATCAGAGAGACGACACGACGGACGAGAGTTCTGGCGAGGGCCATAATAGTCGTATTAGTTGCAATAGTATGCAAACGTATCTAAACGTGGACGAAGAATAAACGATTCACACAGATACAGATGTATGATAATCGCAGCGACTCCGATTCAGCCGACCTTTCAAGCCCTCAGTTTTAGGGAAAAATAAGGAAGAAGAAAGTGCTAAACATGTACATAAAGTTAGTAAGAAAGGTGAAAACTGGGCAACTTGTGGTAGAAGGAAGGACATGTGTTGTACAGATGGAAAGAATAGGAAAAAGAAAAATATAAGAGACACAAGAGTTAACGTGATCACAGAAATGTTTTAAATGAAAATACATTTTTACTATTTAAGCATAATTAAGCCAGTTATTCTTAAGATATAAAAGCAGCAGACCTCAGATACAAAAATAAATAAATAAAATAAAATAAAAATAAAATAAAATGTTTGGTGTGTACACAGTGGGAATTCCCGACTATATTACACATACACATGCGCGTGCACATGCACATATAAAGTGGGAACTGAAGACATCTACAAAGAAAGTTTTGTTGAAAAAAAGTTAATCAAAAATTATGTTGGTTTGATAAAGAGCAAACGGAAAAAAACATTTAAGATAGGTATGCAAAGAAAAAATGTGATAACCACAAGGTTGACTTTGAACAATTTCATTTTGTGTTTCTGCAACAGGTGTCATAAAGATGACACGCCACTAGCATAAGTTGCACGATACGACTCAACCCGAGTAATCTACTTTGTGGGATACTGAGAATAGCAGATTCCTGTAGAATCCGGAGGTGATGTTTACCCCTTTTATGCATTTGTGCGAGTGTTAGTAGAATGATAATTGCTATGTTTTCATTGATGTGCATTACTGTAAAAGTTTATTTGATGTTGAAGAGAGAGCCATTTCTATATTGTAAGAAATTATGTCCAGTATCCTAACGTCCCGATAAGGGGGAGAGAAGTAAAGGAAGAAGAGATAGCTAACAGAGAGCAATAACGAAAGTCGAAAACCATGAAAAATAGTCTGGAGTTTCAAGGAACAATTCCCTTGTCATAGGCAGATTTTCCAAGATACGAACAAGAGGGCTATGTATATGTATCATAGAATATTTACGGTAAGCAGGAAGATAGCCTGGAACAGAGAATTCATTGCTAGTAATGGGATAAATTAAATTGGTTCTTCCACAAATTGGAATCTGGAGACCGTTTTGTAAAAAAAAGATTAAACACTGCAGAAATTGGAATGATACCATGAATATTGAAGAAGGTGTGAGAGGCTTAGGTGATTTTTTTGTTTACTGGTTTTCTCGTATTTCTTTTCATTGTATTTGTTAAAAGGAGATTTGTTTTGAGAAGGAAAATAAAGAAAAAGGCCCAAATAATTATCACTATGACAGTCTGTCGTCAATGGCAATACAAGCTGCTCAGAACGTGGCTGAATCTAAAGCATAATGTGGCCTCGGGGTTGCTATCAGCAATACATGCAGGCATACATACCCATGGGCGTCATGGCACTACAAATACCTCGATATTAAGCGATTGTTGATTAGATCAGCCTCTCAAGTGATAACAAGACTCACGGCCACTGATCAGTCACAGAAGAAAGAAAGAAGCGGTAAACCATATCTTAAACGAGAAACAAGGGATAAAACTCTACCTCTGTTTAATAAACAGGGTAGATGTGTGGCTCAGGCGATAACCAAGCCTAACTACTCTTATTAAACTGTTCGCAGCACAAGAGGCTTGGTGATTTTATCGATACATCATATCCGTCTTATTTTATTAGAAATATTTAGAATAAAGTATTTGATGATGTAAGGTTTTATTACGTAATTCAAGGGTTGTTTATCTTGTTGTAAATAAATAAATATAGCTGATTGTGCAGTTATTGATATTTAAGTTTTTATTTTAGTTATATAATGATTGCAATCCTCAGAAAGAAAGATACAACCTCGAACGAAAAACAATATATTGCTAAATTATTAATATACTAGAATACAGCTTTATAAATTGGGAAAAGGTTAAACAGATCAAAAAACAATAAGAAATAGATGTTGAAAACACTGGTGTGTTACGTTAACCCCATATTTGTACCCTCACCTCAGATTTTATAAGTATATTTTCAGTACCTTGTGTATTTGCGACGAAACATATGAATCTTAATAAGTTCTTTATTTCTTGAATATGCAGATTGTGGGATATATTTTTTTTATACCCAGATCAGTCAGGGTCAGTTCTCGGAAAAAACCTTCCCTCCTCCACATTATTTCCTACCTGGTCTCTGATGTGTAGGCCAAACAAACGCTGTTTGACAGATATGTACGAATGATATTAACCAAGTCCATAATCGTAGGCCAAACGAACGCTGTTTGACAGATAAGTGCGAATGACATTAACAGGGTCCGTGAATGACGCATAATTTTTTGGGGGCCAACACGTGTTGACTCAACATATAGCAGTTTTCGTTTCGCACGCGTTGAGGTAACAACGATCTCACATAGTTGCTGGCTATCGGAGGAATCGGACGTCACCAAAACCAGTCTTAGCTATATTCCATTAGAAGAAGCAGTTGTCATCAAAACCAAACTTCATTGTTTGATGCCAGAAGAATTAGATTCCATCAAAAACCAAAGGACCGACGGCAGAATCTAGAACAACATCTTCAACCCAAGTCGGCTACACTCCCGTGATTTTTCTGTGTGTTCTCCTCGCTGTCAACACGGATTGGACGTCGCCAGTCAAAAATTCATGTTAGAACATTGTCAATCCCATCCATTACTTTCAGAGAAGTGTATGAATATCCTTTTGATCAAACTGTACCCCGATAATAGTCAATCGATTCCAACCATATGTCAGTTTCTGCATGTTTTTCCATATCTTATAGTCTGCTATCTCTGTATTCATATGTATTTCGCCGCATTAGTATCTGTTTAATTGGTAACTTATCTCCCCATCCCTTGTATTATTTTGTTTTCTTTTTCTTTTTCTTACATTCACACTTTGTGTATTCTATAAATAAAATCTTTGTATTATATATTCTCGTGTCGTCTTCTGTTGTTCTGTGTCTGCGTATAGTTCATTTTCTCTCTGTGTTTACCGACGTCCGGAATTGGAGAATTCCCCTCCCAACGTTCTTTTCTTTATTTTTATATCGAACCTTGGGACCTCTTACTTATTTTTTTCTCGTTGCGTCCCGGCTATCGTAGTCCCAACGAAACCCCCGGCGTAACAGGTGATATCGTAAAAAGAAAACCTTACACAAGGGATCTGATGAAAATAAGAAGCTAGTAAGTCTAAGAAAATGAAAATAATGATACAAAGAAAAAATACATTTTCCTATGATGGAACGGAAAGTGTTTTGGTCATCTGCGCCAAACGCCTCTTATGTGGCATTGTTTAAGTTCTATAAAATGGTCAACATTACTTCCTTCTTTATCTTTTGTACTCCATATAATCAAGAAAATTGGATTCACTAGGTAGATTATATTGTGAAAGAAAAAAAAGGAAAGAAGTAGAATATTAAGATCATTGGATAAACATGAAAGAAACCAAACAAACGCATTTTAAGTAAGCAACATATGGAAATTAATAAATAAATTGTAATAAATTGGATGGATTGGATGGCTAGGCTAAAGCTTAGGTATTTCATGAAAGTAGTCCACGACTGAAAAGTTGAAATTATTTTGTTTAGTATTATAGGTAGTAAAATTATGAAGGAATGCAGAAAATAAGTGTAAGTTCTTGGAGAAGACGTTTTTGCTATGAGATACAACCAAGGGTTTTAAAAGAGTATATTCATGCAAAGAAATACTCTTTCACATTTTGAAACAATGAGCATTGCTTACTTTACCAAAATGTCTCAACAACAAATTGCTTCTTCAGGGATTAATCCAACAGAAAAAGTGTGGCCTATCATTAAAAGAGATGTATATGAGAATGGAAACGCTGTACATGCAAAGATCTATGGGAAGCAATAAAAAACTGTTGCAAGTAATGTTAATGTCGAGGCAGCAGATAAGTTAATAATGTCAATGATTTAAAAAATAATAAATGTTTTAGATTACGAAGTAGCACATATTAGGATGTAAAATAGCTGGATAATATTTTATTCAGGTGTATAGTTGTTGTGATAATCAAATTTATTTTTATGTGGCCAATACCTTTTGGATGTATTTTTGTAACACGAGAGAAAATGGTTTAACCTCTTGGCAGAAAGCAGATTTGAACGTGTCTCGCGTGTAAAGTATCCCAAAAAGAAAACGGCGGCCTTACGAGTCGTATATTTAAGAAACGATAGAACTTGGAGTCGGATACTTTCGCGAGACTATATTTTACACCTATGCAAATTTTACCTATCACTCAAACTACAAAATGTGCTTGACGACGTGACAGAGCAGTGAGACTGTGGTAGCGAACAGGGGGATCTGTATTGAGTTACAGCCTAATTTTTTGACTGCCCACTGGACGTTAGCTGGGAACTTTTGTTTGTAGACTTTATCGATTCATCGGAATAGTAAGTGTGTCATTTGTGATTGTTATTGTGCCTTGTTTTTGTGATTTCTTACTGTTTGTTTGTCCTTGTTTTGTGAGGGAAATACCCCTCCGCTATGGCAGCGGTACCCCAGAATAAAGAGTCATTAGCCACCCAAGCATCGACATCAGTATGAATGGCCGAAGGCCTCCAAAAGGGGCCTGAATATTACATAGAGGCAAGGAAAAATTTTTAGGAGTACATTTCTGGCAATGAACTTTTAACTATTCCGGCGGCATGGAAGGAAATCTCCAAAAGGAAAATTTCCCTGCTAACATCTGATGTAAATACCAGGAAGTTGGTGGGTGCCAGCCGGGAAGTTATAGAGGAGCACTTTGGTACCTGAACATTGCAGTGAAGGTGTTGGCAAGAATATCAAACGCAATGTAGGACATATTGTTAACAGCAGAAGCTAAGGTTAAGACACTAGCGGGATGCATTCTCATCACTGAGTGAGTGAGGATGCAAACTGATTATATGGGCACACTATCACTTTGGATGGGGTACCCATCGATATAGAGGATGACCTTGTGGGAACTTTCTTCACAGAATATGAACAGTGGAGGAAGTTTCTACAGTGAGGAGTAAAACGGACATTGACACCGGGGATATAATCTTGCACGTTACAATGTCCTGTAAGGAATTTTTGGCAGTACGTGACATTTTGACGTGTTGCATCAGGAAGATCTTCGTCGTTGTGGAGTGTCGTCGACCCCACTGCTAGTCTTGTCGTGCAGTGGGACATGTGGCTAAGGTGTGACCTGGGAAGAACCCGCCCCTTCACTCTAGCCCAACAACAGTAAGAACAGAAGTGGTGGAAGAGGAAAAGAGTGATAAGGATCCCTAAGGTTGGAAGGGGGTCGTGAGGAAAGGACGAAAAGTGACAGCCCCTCCTTTCCAACAGGATGTCTCACAGCGGCACGATGAGCAGCTGCAGCAACAACAGCACCTGCAGGATCAAGAACAATGACAACGACAGCAACATTAGCAAAAAAAGCAGCAACAGCAATAACAGAAGCAGTGTCAGCTGCAGCAAAAACAGCAGCAACAACATTAAATGACACATCAAAAGCACCAATAGCAAAAAAGACGCCACAATAGAAGCTGCAAAAACATGAAGAACAACGAGATTAGCAACTGGACGACGTCATGGAGGTGGACGAGATGACACAACCTTGGTCCTCTTGTTTGAATCGATTTTGGCGCCGGGTGTTAGTGATGCCTTCTCTAGCCTTACTATCACTCCTCACATCTATTGGGTTAAGCGCAATCGCGGTCGTGTAAAGTTGTCGAGATTCCTTAGCGAGTGTCGGTCGGCCTTGAAGGTCTTTCCTCAGTTCAGTGACCTTTCTCGGCCTCATAGGCTATTGCATCCTGAATTTGTGGAGGGAGTCGCGAAAGATGCTCTGTGTGGCCTGATCAGTGTGTGTCTGCATCAGAGTTGCGTTCTTTCTGGTCTTGGGTGCCAGCAGCTGATTATCTCACCAACCTCGAGTTTTCGCTTAGCTGGCAATTGATTTGTAACGCGCTACCTCTCAATACGTCATTGATAGGTAGTGCGTTCCAAATCAATTGACAGATTGTGCCACTTCCATCTTCAGATTGAGTTAGGCAGATTTACCCAACTGTCATCGGTGTGACCTTGGCTTAGAGGAAACGTCTTCGCACGCCTTCTACCATTGTCCTCAGGCGCGTCTTTTTGGGATTATATCGGCGAGTTGACGGCTCGTATTGATCCTGATCGGTTTGTATCGATTGATCTTGTGTACGCGTGTGACAATGTGTCGGCCCGTTCTCAGGGGTAAAATAGATTGTGCTTTTTTACGTTGCTAGCCGTAGCAAGAATGGTGGTAGGGACGTCACGAAAGGAGGGAATCTTGCGAGATTAACGTTTTTAGATTCAGGATCTGGTTGTTTTCTTTAAGCATCAGTTTAGGGTAAAAATCAGTTTGATTTCGATGGATTTCAGCGAAAGGTGCATGACTGTAGCGAGCCTGATTCGTGTGGAAGGGGATAGCCTTGATATTCTCTTTTACGTCCCCTTGATGCAACGGGGCGGTTTCCTGGTTAAGTTAGACACTATTATCTTTTCCTAGTTAATATGAATAAGTGTTACTCCCGGTATTCTCTTTTGTTATGATCCTCCCCAGAAATCAAACCGGTACTTACAGGGATTTTTCCTTTTCCTAGGTCACTTTCTATGGGATTTTTCTCCTCGGTCAGTGTAAAGGCTACCATAATGTTCAGCTGCTTCCCATTAGGCATTATAGTGCTACTGAGGAGACCCTTAGGGCTGTACTTAGTATTGCCAATGAAATGATTAGCAGGACTCTTGTTGCTCCCAGAAGTGAGTACTGTTAAACTAGATAGCAGGCATTGGTTGATCAATTCCACATAATTCTACGGCAAGGGTTAGGGTTAGGGTTACTGAAAATAGAACAGAACGGGATGTCAGTGACCGTGTTTCAGTTCGTAATTTCTTTTTTTCTTTATGTTTTCCAGTGAATCAGTTATTATTAATGCCTAATGGCATTAAACATTTGCAGGACATCTATCAGTAGGGGTTCTCTAAATAAATATATTTGCTGTGTAGTAGATCAATCTAAAAATTATAAACTCTAAAATCTTTTGTTAGATACTTTCATTTTTTGCCATGTTTGTTAACTATTCATTCATTAAGCCATCAACCCATGTCTAGTAGGAAATGATGCAATTGCGACTGAGTAGTGAGTTCAATCCTCTTTGGGTATTTCTTAATCTCGACATAGCTTAGTTAGAGCACTTACTTGTGCTATAACTAATTTATGCATATTAAATTACTATAGAAGGGCGTGTTGAAAGTACTTAGCCCAGACGACTTTCCAAAAACATTATCTCACATATATTCTTATTAAATAATGAATTTTTAATCGATAAAAAATTAATTTTTCATTTCCCTTGCAATTCCTCCAATAAAATCGATTAGTTTTTCTTAAAAGAAAGATTAACATACAGGACTGGATTAAGACCTTAATTTTGGATCCGACACAGATGCGTGCGTGCGCGCACGCACACGCACACACACACGCACACACACATCTCTCTCTCTCTATATATATATATATATATGCCACATACGCATATACATACATGCGGGTATGTATGTATATGCAGCGAGTATTTGTGTAATTTACATTTACAATAAAATTTTGTACAATTTGTTCTCTTTTTTATCTCTCACGTTTTTCTTTGTTGTTTCTCTGCCGAAACTTTGCAACACAACATAAAATACTATATATAAGCACCAGAACAATATTTAAATTTAAATACTTTTATTTTTATCTAGGAACATTGTCATAGGTCAAGTAAGACAGAAAAGTTAGCCCAGTCGGAACACTTTGAAAGTCTTTTTTCATAGTATGGTTTACAAGGCCTAAGAGCCCCTCATGTCAGAGATCGCTAAATTCGGTTGTTGTAAGGGCATAGAGGGATGTATCAAGAGGTGCATTGCATAAAGATATGTAGGAGAGAACGGTTGACCATTGAACTGAAGGTTATAGTGATCGGGGAAACATCCTTTCCGGAGTCCATTCCATAATACAACATATCTGGGCTAAAGAAGTTGTCTGAAGGGAATGATGACGAGATGACTCAGTGTTCGTGACCTGGTGGGTGTTGGCTGTGGAGATCTGGACTGATGGAACTAAGGAATGTAGTTTGCCTGAAATTCTCTCATGAAAATAGTGATAGAGTAGCGAGATGCTAGCAAGTGTTGTACAGTAGAAAAGAATTCATTACCCTCAAGGCCGTGTAAACGCTTTTGAATACTATCGAAGTTGGAAATGAGTATTGGATTCCTCCAGTTAAAACTTGACAGCAATACTCCATTTTTGGTCTGGTCTGACCTTTTTAAAGATATAGCATGGTTGTAGGAGTCCGGTAAATTCTGGAGCAGCAGAAATTTTGAAACATGAATTTCAATTATATGTACGTTTGTGTTTATAAATTTATTTTTGGGAATGTAAATATCTCTAAAAATAATTATAATTACGATTATATAAATAAGAACAAATTCAAAAGGGAATTTCAATTGGATTTAGAAGTGCAGGGTTAAAAGCTGAAACCGAAGGTTTTATTTCTGCTTGATAACTAGAAATTAGCAACCAAACATTGTGTTAACCCGAAATGCAAATTCTGGGATAAATACCAAGAAACAATTGACCATCTTGTATCAGGTTGTACAGTATTAGCACCTACTGAATATAAAAATGTGCAAGATAGAGTGGGCCAATATATGCACTGGAAAATAAGCCACTTTTACGGCAAGGAAACTGGTATAAACATCACCCAGAACAATCAAAGTTAATTGTTCAGACATCGTGATCAAAGATCAGAAGACAGAATTTTAATGTATCTTTGAAGATGTTTAAATAAACTATAAAAATACGAATATCTTGAAGTGGAAATTTCAGAAGTTTTGTACATTTGGGCATAAATAATTTCAGTTATAGTTGGAGCCCTCGGATTGATTGGAAAATGTTCCGATAGACTCATTGAAGGGATTCCTGGAAGCCGATGACTTAAAGTGATATAAAAAAAAAATATGTGCTCACAAGTACATTAGGAAGAGCTTTATATATATATATATATATATAATTTTGTGTGATCTTCATTCTTCTACAAAAACGATCGATGGAAAATGCCATGAAGCCATTTCTGATCGTAGGTTTCTGATTACGGTCCGGAAGGAAATGTATATACAACAGAAATCAAAGGAATAATAATAATAATAATAATATAGAAAGGAAAAAATCAGCAAAATTCTTAGTGATAGCTGAAGGGAAAACAACTTACTTGCGCTATGTCATTGATTATGATTCGGCATGTGATTATAAAACAAATGCAGGTCAAGATTTTTTAAAATAATAATCGGCTGTCTGACATGGATAATTTGAAAATGCCAAGTGATAATGGACTAGAAGGTATGTTTGCAACTTCGGTCGGCGATGTTATCCCCATGAAATTTGTCCTAGATAGATGTGACAAAGCTATCTTTAAAAGATAGAATTTCGTATCCAAGTGTTGTAAAATTGATAATGGAACCATGATTTGTGAACTGGACCAGAAATAAGGGAACATATATTTTTGAGTCATTAAAAGACAAGAGCGATAAACGAAACTAATCAATATGTAAAAACGTAAAATTGTATCTATTAACACCTTATCCGTACTTACTGCTATATATTCTTTTAAAGTGATGAAGTAGGATTTTTTAATAGATTTAGAGAACAGACAAATTTGAAAATTTTAATTATATATAAATTCAGTTATATCAAAAAAGAGATAAATAGTATCTACCGAAGGCAGCTGAAACCAGGGAGGTGATCCAACTAGAACTCATAGAGACTACCATAACCATGGGGCTTGAAAGATACCTAGAATCGATAACTGATTCGATGTTAAAACGTGCTTGCTAGTATGAATCAAATAAAATCTATATTCAGTAATTAAAGAATGCAAAAAAAGAGAAATCTACAACTAAGAGATCAAGATTAAATCGAATACATACTACTAACAGGGGGGAAAACATCAAAGAAAAATTAGAATTTAAGGACCTAATCAACCTTAAAACCAAAGGGATAGAGAAGCACTTACTCTTATAAATGCTATCCTATTGATATGATCAGATCATCCAGTCAAAAATTTTCCCAAGAGAAATTGATATAATCTCTAAATATACGCATCAAGAAATAAAAATTAATATAATGTGGTATTTAAAAGCAACTATTATTTGAATAGTTGTGAAAATACTAGGGATAGGGATAGAAATATGGAGAAAACCCATCTTTATTTGACAAGATTGTACTAATGAGTACTACTCAATATTTAGAAAATTTATTCAATAAATTCCTTTACTTTAGGTTTCAGGTCAAAGATTTGATAGAGGATTGAATCAAATCAAAATTCAAATTAATTAAATAAATAATAATAATAATAATACAAGGGTTACGTGATAAAAATCAGTAGATCAAGACAACATTACCTTTTGATACTACAGCTCTAGGAACGATATCAAAAGGAGCAAACGTGGATCAAATTCCTGGCAGCATTAAATTATATGAGTTGCAAAAAGCCACGCATTGACTTCAATTATATCTTTTTTTTCTGATTGTATAGTACCTTATCTGTCTGCATCTTATAATGCAAAAGAAACTTTTTCTTATCTTGAAGCTTCCGGTTGAAACTTGTGGCGATCTGTAGTAAACAAAGCAACGGCAAATAATAATAATAATAATAATAATAATAATAATAATAATAAGGTATGAACACCACCCAGACCCGGTTACGGAGATAGGACCTGTTACAATTCTATGGGATTACACAGTACAGACTGACAGAACAATCAAAGCCAACCACCCAGATATTGTTATTAAAGACCACAAACAAAAACGGTGCCTCCTTATTGATATGGCAGTCCCTGCTGACTGCAATGTATCTTTGAAGATATTCAAAAAGCTGTCAAAATACAAGGACCTTGAAATAGAAATCTCGAAAATGTGGCATATGGGAACATCAACAATCCCTGTTGTAGTTGGAGCCCTAGGACTGGTTGGAAAAGATTGCAGTAGACTAATTGAAGGGATTCCTGGAAGTCCATTTGTTCTGACAAATACAGTCCACACTTTACGAAGGGCTTTATCGATGTAATTTTTTTTTCTTTTGTCAGTGGAAAGTGTCATGATGCCATTTCTAACCTTAGGTCCCTGGGCGGGACCCGGAAAGAAATGTGTAAACGCCAGAAATCAAAGAAAAAAAAAAAAAAAAAAATAATAATAATAATAATAATAATAATAATAATAATAATAATAATAATAATAATAATAACAGATATTAAGGATAAAACGTGAAAAGCATGCAAAATCGGACTTGCAAATAGCAGTCAGAGGAATCAAGAAGATAAAAAACAGATTTATGCAGAATCTTTCCTTAAGAAAATTGAACTTATTTATGTCATAGACTTAAACCCTAACAACCCCTAATCACCCTAGAATGTGCAGAATTTTAATATCCATCATAATAGCTGCAACATAAGAAAAAACACTTGGTGCACCAGAATCTACTACCAGTACGCTTCTGAAAGCTAGTTATTGATGAGAAATCAGCTTTTTATGAACAAGGACAGAATAGAAGAAGCGAAAGCTAGGAAAAAGAACGTCACAGCAGCTTGGGTTGACTAGGCGTTTGACTCTGCTTCTCACAGATGGATAATAAAATGACTCGAAATCTATAACATCTTTCATAATATAATAGTCTTTATCAGAACAAACATGGCAATGGAAAAGAACACTCAAAATACATTATAACCAGGGAATTATACCATCATGTTAAATTAATATCAGTGTGGAAACTTAAAAGAAATATGTTCTCACCTCTTTTCTTCTTAAGTGCTCTTGTTCCTCTATCCACTCTTGTGAAAAACAGTAAATATGGTTACAAAAAAGGCAACACCAGTGATCAAATCTTTGTTTTACAGTGACGCCTAGAAAACTTCGGCTGAAAATGACGATAAGCAGAAAGGCCTACTTACTATCAATAAAAGAAAACTTTAATGGCAACATCAAAATGGAGTTCGGTTTTGATAAATGCGCTAAGCCTAATCCAGAAAGATCTAGAAAAAGGTTGACATATTTTGTATGAATGAGGGAGATGGTATACAATGAGCGAAGAGGAAAAAGATAATCTGAAGTGTAGTGCAGTCGAATACGACTAGTGCTTAAATCAGAGCTAAATGCCACCAAAAGAATAGTAACAATCAACACCTTTGCAGACTCATTCATCAACTACAGATTCAAAATTAAAAAAAAAAGAAAATAGAAGACCCCCAACAATTCTAGTGGTAATACGTGTTCTCAATCTGGTCAAGGAATCATGGAAAATGCACAAAAAATTCTAGCTAAATAAAGATACAGGAAATCCAGAAGATCATCCTCCTTGTCACTGTTCATATTAAGGAAGAATATATCCATTAAAGAAATGCATTACACCCTCATAGTAGCCATAAATCCAAAATATGGACTCGGCTCCATGACCGAACAAAGTAGGTAATAAAGATTAGAGACACGAGAATCACTATTGAAAAATTCTAACTCTAACCATTGTAGATTAATGCAGTCTCTTACTTATTCAAAGGTTTATTCAAAGTGTATATATAGAATACTAACATACACTATTAGGAAGCAGAGTGTAGTTGCTGCCAAAGAGTTTCTGAAGCTGCGCAACAACGAAAAGCACTCAGTACGGGTGTTCTCCAATGATTATGACGTAAAGAGACAACTCGTACATGGCTATGAAAGCATGAAAGAAACTGCTGCGAGGCGTGTATAGAGACCCTCATTCATTAATCGAAAATTATGAAAACTATGTTGATGACTTCATTTTGGATCCAGTGACTTTTACTTTCATTTTAGTATGATTTGTGTGATTCTACTATTAAATTACTATTGTAATTAGTTAAATACAGGCATTATTTTGAACGACCATAATTTCTATTTATTTGTGGTGTTTATCTGTTTCAATCAGTATGCGACAAAGTTTGGAATTTTCAAATAAAGAAACCCCAAAAAACAAACAAAATTCTTTAAGAAAATAAAAACTTATGGCAAACATCAGGTAATTATGTTTTTCCTTTACGAATAAATGTGAAAGGTCAGATTAGTAAGTAAGCAACAATGGCAGATGGAAATGGAAATAGGGAGTGGAAGAAGCATTTGCTAGATTTGTCATCTGTGCGTAAGTTAGCAAGTTGGTTGCTTTAGGAAATTTGCACGAATTTTCGACAAAACATTTCACAATTCCTCCATTCTCTTTTTCTCCAAGCCTTTTTTTTCTTCATACTGGGATTTACTAATTGAACGAGAGAGAGAGAGAGAGAGAGAGAGAGAGAGAGAGAGAGAGAGAGAGAGAGTGAGAGAGAGAGGAGAAAAAGAGGAAAGTGTTAGTCAGTGTACTTTTTCTTTGATTTACACATACGGCACAGACACAAACGCAATAAAACAGACCTATATTTGTGCCTGTGTATGTGTGTGTGTGTGCGCGCGCGTCTGACATAGAAGCCCTGCCGGCTACAGATATGTCCTGCCTCTCTGGTGGTTCTGGCCGAAAAGTAAACCACCCGGTCCTCCCCCGGTGAACTGAAGGAACCACCACTATCCGCTAGGTTGTAAATTTTTGATCCGAACAGCAGTATTTCGATCCCTCATAACGATCCGGAGGTAGGATGAATTTAATGGCTGGGCTCCACGCTGAAAGAAATCGCTATTTGTGTAGAGAGGCTCTTGTCGTAACCGAAGGAAAAAATATAAGCAACACTTTCCGTTCCTGTACAAAGAGCCCTTTAAGGCTAGTGTTTTTATATAACCAACGAAATTGCGCGAATACAAACTGTCTTAACGAGATTTACTCGTTTGGGTCGGAATGTCACAGAGAGAGGACACAATTATGCCGGTCGAAATTCGGTTGTACTAAGGGAGATAAGTCGTGGTTCTTCGTCCGCCCCCTCCGATATAGCAGTCAGCTTTTCTCAGCTTTGTTGACGAAGTTATCAGGATTCGCTCGTTTCCATTTCTATCTCTGGGTACGATTCGGACTTTTTGACGCATGCAACCAACTGGCCAGATCGGCAAGACCCACTAAGCCGTTTCCGCCGCGTTTTCCTTCGCATTCTCTGATCTGCCATTTCTGATCTGCGGTCCCTGATCTGCGATCTCTGCCTCTCTCTCTCTCTCTGCCGCGTCTGCCGCTTCACTCGCGTTTCGACGCGTTCTCCGATCCTATCCAATCTGATCTCCGATCTCATCTGCTCAACCCAAGCGTGCAGGCCGCTTATATAGAGAGAGGCAGAGCTAAACAGTTTTTAGGCACCGCCAACGAATTTTAATATGCAAATAGCCTGGACCCCCATGTGTCTTCTGCCGGATCTCCGAAGCACCACGGGAAACCAGTTTTCAAGAGGTACTAAAATCGGATTCGGACTCCCTGCCGGGTTTTCCGCAGACAACGTCCACTTAAGCCCGGCGAAAAGCACTTATCTCTTTTGAGAGCTTTACCTAACGAACCCGTCCATTAATTACTCTGGGATTAATTCACCTAGTTAATTAATAATTCAATCCCAGAAACTAAGTAAAAAGAAAAACTTATTTCTGGAATTACTCCGGAATCCCTTCTACCCAACTAATTAGTACCTTCTTCCCAATCCTTTAGAACCGTTGATTAATAAACCCACCTGAGGGGAGGCTCTCTCTGTTACAGTTGGTCAGTGTACTTTTTCTTTGATTTACACATGCGGCACAGACACAAACGCAATAATAAAGACCTATATTTATGCCTCTGTGTGTGTGTGCGTGTGTGAGCGCGCTTCCACAAAACAATAAAAATGCACTGCCTCATATAGCACTTATATATATATGAGAGATACACGAATATTCATAACATGCATACAAACATACCTTACCATCCTGAAAATTTAAAAATAAAAAAATGGAAACAAATTAGTAAAGAGAAGTTAATATGTTATCAAAATGAAAATATATTTGATTTTGCTTATGTTTTGTAACTGAATTACCAACGAAATATCAAGTCACCAATATATTCTTTAAAAGCAAAGTGGCAACTGAAACCGGTGGAATGTTGTATTTTATACTTGAATAGTGATCAAGATAAACACTCAGTTGTGGAGCAAGCTGAGGTAAAAAGTAATCCAACCTTGAGGAAGAGAGCTATTTATGGTGCAATGGAGCAATGGAGCATCTCATTGTGCTAAAGTGGGATAGTCCATTGCTTGGGCTGTGATTGGCTGCTGGTACCTGAGTGGAGGTATTTCTATATAAATACCAGCTTGATTCATCAGTTAGTTTGCAGGGTTTGTATTAAGTTACAACCTGCTTTATTTTTGTCTGCCAGCTGGACGCTAGCTGGGACTCTTACACCGGTAAGTGCTGTTTATTGTCTTGTTATTCTACATCTCCTTCCCCCCCCATCGCGTGTCGGTAGTGGCCTTTGGGGAGGGATGAGTTCCTTTAAACCTGGCTGGTTGTGTGGAAGTAGTCTGGACAATGCCCGAGGGGGTTTTGTCCGTGTTATTGTAGACGGCTGAGCAGTGTTTGATGTTATTCCAGCGTCGAATGTTTGTGGCACTGGTGTAGGGGTATCGGGTAAGGCACTAGGTCTTGGAACTGGGATTGTTGGTGTATCCAGTTTCCTGAGAAATCGGCGATTTCGTAAGGTAATTCTACCTGATCCGTCAATTCTGATACGGTATTGGTGGTTGGGGAGGGTTTCAATGACCTGACCTGTTGTGTCCCATCGGCGGGTTGTTGGTCGTTGTAGTGCCACTATTTGTCCTTTTTGAAGGGGATTTAAGGTGTGTGCTGTTCTGTTGTATTGCTCTATGAGACGAGCGTTCCGCCGGGACAGACTTAACTCGCGATTTTGGGCTGCGGTTATCCAATTCGCGTGTGGCTTATAGAGTGTGGGGTGGGATGGTATGTAGTCACGTAGTCGGCGGTGGAGTAGTAGTTGAGCAGGGGATAGCCCAATGTTTTGAATGGGCGTATTCCTGTATTGGAGGATGGCTCTTGCTGCACGGTTATTGTCCAATGATCCTTGTGCTCCTGTGTTGCCATTTACGATTCTCTTGGCCGTTTTGACAGCGAGCTCTGCACGACCATTGGATTGTGGGTAACCAGCAGATGATAACCTGTGTTTAACAGCCCAGTCTTTTAAAAATTGCTTGAATGGAAGAGATGTGAAGGGTGGCCCACCATCACTGCTGAGTTCCTCAGGAGCGCCGTAGGTTTGAAATATGTCCCGGCAAATCGAAATAATTCTTGAGGCAGTTGCTTCTCCGTGGCTCAAGTGGTATAGATTCAGCCAGCCTGTTAACCTGTCAGCGCATGCTAAGTAACCATGGTTCCCAACATGGAAGATGTCCATGACGATTTGCTGAAATGGCCAATCAGGAGATGGTGTCAGATTGATTGGCTCTTTTGGTTGACTCGGGGCATTTTTTGAGCAAAACGTACAACCTGCTCTAATGTTACGAATTGAAGCATTCATCCCGGGCCAATAAACAGATTCATTGGCACGTGCCTTCATGCCAACTTCACCTTGGTGTGCAGAATGTAGGCTATGTAATACTTTTGCGCGTTGTGAGGTGGGGATAACAATTCTTTGATCTAAGAGCACTAATCCGTCGTCAACACTTAGGCGGTGCCTCACTTCCCAGTATTCACGGATTTCAGGTGCAGTGAGGATGCGCGTCCTTTGGAATCCATTTTGTATTACTTCAATTAATTTCTTGTACTGCGGGTCGCTGTGTCCCGCCGCACGGATAACGTTTGGTGAGATGAGCTCCAGGTTGTCGTTTGCACCGAATGTTGCTAATAGGGTTGTTGATTTGACCCAGTCATCCATGTTGTCAGACTCTATGATGTCTGATTGAGAGGGTTCAGCAGTGAATACATTTAGGAGTGCTTGTGATATGTCTGCTGGGTTACGTGAGACAGCATCAGAGGCTCTGTGCCATTTCCCAGGGCAGTACTGAATGGTGAATCTGTACCTGAGTGTTTTCTCCTTTAACCTGAATAATCGGGGGTTTTGGATTTTACTAAGGTCTCTATCTCCGAATAATCCTTTTAGTGGTTCATGATCTGTAACCACTATGAGATTCGGGCAACCCATTACAAAAATGCGACACTTTTCCAATGCCCATGCAATTGCTGCTGCCTCGCCTTCAATAGGTGCATATCTGCGTTCAGCATCAATGCAGAATCTGCTACCAGCAAATATCAGGCGCCAACCTTCAGGGCAGCAAACTGGAGCTTTGTCAGTGGTGCATGAGCAATACTTCTGTAGAAGTAGGAAGCCCATTCCTTCTTTGCTCCAATCTGGGGCAAGGCAGGTTATTCGTTCTTTTTGAAATGTTGCGATGCCTTTTCGGAATAAGTCAACTATTACCTTCTTTGACTGCTGAAATGCATCCTCGAGGCTTTTATTCCATGTAAAGTGAGAGTCTCATTTTACGAGATCACGAAATGGAAGCATGACTGGGCTCAGTGAGTATGCCCAAGCGACTTGGTTGACCAGACCAAACCATGATCTGGCATCGGTGAGCGTTTTTGGTATTGGGAAGCTTAATATTGCCTCCAGCATGGATTTAGAAGGGGTTACACCAGAGGATGTTATCTGGAGGCCACCAAACTGCACTGTGTCTTGGCAAAATTGGAATTTTTCCCTATTTAGTATGATGCCGTTTTTTGCACAATGAAGGAGGAAATCGAAGGTGTGAAAAAAGGCTCCTTCAATGTCAGAGTCATAGAGTAGGGTGTCATCTACGATTTTTACTTTGCGGGGGATGTCTTTTATTACTTCATCATACCTTCGGGTATAGGCATCTCCAGATGCTAGGTAACCTTGTGGCATCCTCAGGTACATGAACCTTCCCCATTCTGTAATGAAGGTGGTGAGTGGCTGGGACTCTTTATCTAAGGGGATGGAGTGATATCCATCAACAGCATCCAACACCGTTTTCTTTTGTTTAGGTGGCACTTGCAGTGCTAGCTGGAATGGTGACCCTGTATGGTGTGTTTCCCGTTTGCCTTGTGAATTCAGGTGTTGGTAGTCTATGGTTCTTCGTGGTTTGCCATTTTTCTTGGCAGTAATTACCATAGTGCTACACCAATCAGTGGGCATGCCGACGGGTACTGGGGTTATGATGCCCCTTTTCACATCTTCCCAAAGGGCCTGTCTTACGGGCTCTTTGAAGTGAAAAGGCACAGGAATTGGGTTATGTCTGGCTTTGGGGACTGCTCCTTCTTTGAGGTGTATATGTGCATTGGGGCCAGACATTGGTGGGAATTCACCATTGTTCTTGAACGCCGTTTCGGCGAATTGATTCAATAGCCAATTCTTGAGTCTATCAATGTTTTGTTCTAATGGGGAAAAAGGGAGTTTTTTGGGACGCGTTGGAAGTTGTCCCTCGACTTTGCATTGTTTAGTGCTTGCGTCCGATTTTTTATGTGTGCTTGTCAAGGGCAGGTGTTGCATTGCTGTTTGGGGTAATATTGTAGTCGTCGGCTTAGGAAAGTCTTTGGACAGTATCCCTACATCAATGCAGGCTGCTTTGCTGAAGTATAGCCGCTGAATCTTTTTGCATATGTATAGGGCTTGTTTAGTTGTTCTTCCTTGGACGATGAATTCCACAGGGAGCCAACTCTGACAGACAAGTGTAAAGCCTCCCACAGCTCGAACGACTTTTTTTGATGGAATGAGGTTGTTGATAGTGAGCCCCATATTCAGAAGGTGCTTAAGTCCCCCGAGACATATGGTGGCCCCACTGTCAGGAAAGATCGTCATCCTAGTGCTGTGATTTCTGGGGATATTCTTAACTTGTCTGGGATCCGGTTTTGGTGAGAACGGAACAACATACGCATCAATTTCCCTTACCTGGCATGTGTCTTTAGATGTATATGTGCCTGTCGTTTGATTGAATGTGATGTGGGCAATAAGTGTGTCCATGGCAGCTTCATTAGCCTCTGGGCTTTTCCTGACCGCTTGAGCTAGTTTCTTAGCCCGGCATACCCTCGATAGGTGATTGGGCTTCCCACAGTTACTACATGTTTGTCCCCATGCTGGGCATTTTAGCCGGCGGGATCCAGTTCCTGAGGTGCTATGCTGGTGGCTGCCACAACCTAAGCAAGCCTGCTGGTTTGGTTTAACATTGCAGTTGCCATAGGTGCTGGTACGGATCCCCTCGTTGCTTGTGGTGTACCCTTCTGTCTGCGGTATGTTGATAGCCGAGCAGCAGCTGTATTTGAAGCGCCGGCCATTGAGGTTTGGTCTCGCAATGCTGATTCGAATGCCTCAGCATGACGGATATTTTGCTCAAGGGATTTAAGTGCCCCAGCTTTGGCCAGTAGGTCAGCCTGGAGTGTCTCATTTGCTATTCCACGGATGATCTGGTCCTTGATGTATATATCAGACAGGTCATGCTCACACGAGGGGCAGGTAAAGTTACAATCAACGGCTATGGCTCTGAGGCGGACAAGGTAACTTTGTATTGGCTCATCCGCATCCTGAAACATGGAGGCAAAAGCAAGGCGATGGACAATAGGACTTGACCTCTGGGTGACCAATGCTTCTACCATGTCAAGTAGCTTATCTGGATCAGTGGTAAAGAAGTCAGGGTGTGTGTTGATTATGGCATTTTGCACAGCTTCATCAGCACAATTGTATAAGTGAATATTAGCTTGGGAGCTTGGCATATTCGTCATCTTGGTAAAGACATCCCAGTCAATTCGGAACTTCCTGAATTGCTGTGGTGTCATCTCGAGATTGAGATGAGGAGGCTTGGCTGCTAGTGCCTGAATACGGGTTGTCTGGGTGGTGGATTCCTTAGCCTGCTTGATGATACACAGGGCTTCTCCAATTAAAGTGACTCCCAGCTCCTTAAGCATAGATCGATCCAGCATTTGAAGGCTCTCGATTGTCAGCTTCTCATCCGCAAACCTTGTTGCATGAGTTTTGGCCGAGTCAGTGGATATGCCTGCTTCAATGAAGAAGAGTTCCCAATTTTCGGGTGTCAATAATCCTGTTCGCAGCGCCATGTCGAACAATCACGTGATCAAGATAAACACTCAGAGGAAGAGAGCTATTTATGGTGCAATGGAGCATCTCATTGTGCTAAAGTGGGATAGTCCATTGCTTGGGCTGTGATTGGCTGCTGGTACCTGAGTGGAGGTATTTCTATATAAATACCAGCTTGATTCATCAGTTAGTTTGCAGGGTTTGTATTAAGTTACAACCTGCTTTATTTTTGTCTGCCAGCTGGACGCTAGCTGGGACTCTTACACCGGTAAGTGCTGTTTATTGTCTTGTTATTCTACAATTCCAACGTTAAAATGATAGTGTCCATATTTGAGAGAATAAGCAGTTTTTTTTTATTTATTTGTCCCCACAAAATGCAAGAGACGTGTTATTTCACAATTATACCTACAATCCGTTAAGAAGTGTACGCCATATTATCTCAGTGTCTTCTAATTCTCAGACTTACTTCGGTAGTTTTCATTACTTTGTTGATTACACTATTCGTCGTTTCATTTTTACAATAATCCATTAAATCTTTTTTAGTTTTTTGTTGTTTAGATTTTATTCGTATTCATTTTTCGTTAATTGCATTACATTATATGATACGATAGAAAGGCTTAATATAAAAAATAAGCAGATATATATGACATATCAATTCATCTCATAAGCGAGTACAAACGTATATTACAATAATAATACCGAAAAACAATGTTAAATAGCTGGTTGTGATTTCAAGTTTACATTAAAGCTGCTGTTGCAACTAACCAATCATAATTAGTAGCGTCAAGTAAGTGAAATTGCTTAGGAAATTTGAAATTATGATACCTAAAAATTTATAATAGGATTAAAGGTTGAAAATCTAATGTTAACATGTATTGCATCGAAAAAGTGTGTAGAGTTTTTAAGTGTAAAGACCATTAAGGAAATTTAATACCACAGGGGAGACTTTGTACATTTCCAAAGTCTTAAGGATCCAAGAATGTGGAACACTATCAAAGGCTTTACGATAATCAATCCTCGCTGCGCTAAGATTTCTACGTCGTCTTCTGCAATTTTCCATGATCTTTTTATTTATCAGTAGTAGATCTTTGCAGCCATATGAACCTCTCCTGCATCCCTTCTGTTCCAGCGGAAGAATGCTGTTTGTTTCGAAGAATAAATAAGTACGGTTCGTCAGGACAGACGTGATCAACTTATACGTTGTGGAGAGACATGTTATCGGTCTATAATTTTTCGGGCCATCTGTTTCATTTGTTTTTGGCATGAGGTATGTAATACCTTCAGTAATCCATTCCGGGATTTCATTGGGATTATTTACAAGTGTTGATAATGTTTTTGCAAGGATTTTGTGGCTAGATGAGAGATGATAAAGCCAGAAAATGGGCACCTTGTCATTTCCGAAGAATTTCCATTTTTGCGATTTCGTTAGAGCTTGCCTAACATCATCTGTGGATATATTTTCCCATTCTTGCAGAGGTGTATCCAGCATTCGTTCTTCTTCACGTCGGATCCATTCTGCATTTGGGTTATATTCCTTTGGGCTGCTCCAAATATTTTCCCAAAATGTCTGCACATTATCAATCGATGGTGGCCTTTCGACATGTGTAGGTGTTTTTCCAATTTCCCTGTAAAATTTCTTAAGGTGCGTTTGAAATATTTTATTTTGGCGATAGAACCTACAACATTTTTCGTATCGTCATGTTCTCTGTGCCTTTAGCTGAAGTTTCTGCTTCAGCATTTCCGTGATCGATGGAATGTCAATTAGGGATTTAATTTTATATTTCTGCTTGATCTTTTTTGCACTTGCGTATGGAAATATTAGGGTTTTTGGTGAGCTCATCTAATATAGAAAGCTCACATCTGATTTGTTTTATTTCTCTATGTCTGTTAACTTCATTTATTGTCTTAAACCCTACCTTCCGAGTCGCCGCTAAAGCTGTTGCGTATATGACGTTAACTTCTGTGATGTTTCCCAGTGGTTTATCTGTTAACAGTGTTTCCAGAGCATATTGTATATTTTCAGTGTGCTTGATGGAATTCGTCATTATATATTTTGGGTAGCTGGTCTCTGTCTGACAATTGTATGAAAGTTACTCTGCTGAGTACTTGGATGACGTGGTTTTTCGCTTCAGTGATTTCAGCTTTGTGGTTTTTAAGGAATTCTAACATAATGTACCTGGAGTCATCTTCAGTAACATTGTTTGGAGAACTGCAGATTGTGTTTAAGGTAGAGTCTTTGATTTTATTTCCTGGGAGGTTATTTCGTATTTTATTTGTTTTAGTTTTTACCTCATCCACTGTCACATTACTTATTTCTACTTCCATCTCATTACAGTTTGAGTTATGGGTCATAGTATTTTGTCATATATCTAATTTTATCCTATCTATTTCTGTGTTTGATGTTGTTTCGCATAATGTCCCTACGGACATTGGCAAGCATGTTTGGATTGAAGTTAGGTCTTATATCATTTCCGATCATACTTCTCCATATTTGGTATGTTTGATTGGTGGGTTTTCGAGTGCAATGAAGAATGATGTCATGACTGGTCGATTTCGTTCGTTTTCTTTTTATTAGTCGATTTGGTATTGAGTCACTTGGTCCAAGGTTGGCAATAATCCGGGTTTGGTGACCTAGTTTCTCTTCGTTTGTGGAAGAGTTTGTTCCAGTGACAGATTTTTCGTCCTCAGACTGGTTTCTCTCTGAGGGTCGCGACCCTTAATGACCCGGTGACGACCGATCTGGTATGAAATTTTATTCGTATTCATTGAAGTTCGTAGAGATTTGCATTTTAACCTTGACCGCCAAGTGGTAATTATGTTCAAGTTACCAGCTTGAGGACGACGCTTGAAGATGACCCAAGAGCACGCCCAACCAATGATATTGGTACGAGTGTGGATTTATTAACATATCGAAGGTGGAATAGTTCATAAGAGTGTATTGGAATCAGTTGGGTAGACTATACTAAGTTTTAACTTAGTATATGTCGGAGTGACCACTTCCAGGGGGAATATCAGATTTTAGTATTCAGGATTAATATATATATATATATATATATATATATATATATATATATATATATATATATATTAAAGATAAGAATCAAGATGAGTTTCTAAATCTTCGTAGTGAGATATTTTCTAAATGTAGACATAAGAAACGATTCAAAACATAAACACCGTTTTATAACGTGTTTTCACTTATGTCAATTCCATCTTGGTTCAATAACATCGGGCATGACATTTTAATGAAATGACTATTATGTTTATTTTAAATTTTAAATTTTGATTTATATATAGATATGTACATGTGCGTACATACGTGTATATGTGTATATATGTAGGAGTGTATATGTATGTGTATATGTATGTATATATATGTATGTATATATGTATATGTATGTGTGCGTATATGGATGTATGTATATGTAGGTAGATGTGTATGTAGATGTGTTTATATGTGTCTGTGTGTGTGTTTTGGTATGTATGTATTCATATATATCTGTATATGGGTGTATATGTATGTATGTATGTATAGTCAGACGGATAGATAAAGGGATACAGTGTTTATTTGTTTAGACGGGTGTATGCAATTGTATGGAGATGTAAGGTTTTATGTATATATATTTATGTGCACGTATGCGTATGTCCGTATGTATATATGTGTGTAAATGTATATATATGTAGGAGTGGATGTGTATGGATGTATGTATATATGTATGTATGTGTGTGTGTTTATGTATGTATATGTATATATATGTGTGTGTATGTCTATGTATGTGTATATATATATATGTATATATATATGAATATATATATAAATATATATATATATATATATATGTACATGGGTATATGTATATGTATGTGTGTACACGCCTATATGTATGTATGTACGTGTAAATATAAATATTTTGTTGTGTATGTGTGTATGCGCATGTGTTTTTGAACATAGAAATATAGGTCCTTGATAGATTAGATAATCGTTTTATTTGTTTTATATTTGATTTGTAACCTGTAGTCGATATTAATTTTGTCAAATTTTCTTAATTACATAGCGGCCCTTTTATAAATGCTCTTCGGTTTTAGTTCCCCCGCCCCATCTCTCTCCCCCAGCCCATTTTCTTTTCTTTTCTTTTCCTCTTCCTCTCTCATCTTCTGATCTTTAAGATTATATCGTCTATTGTGTGTATGTCACCACAAAATGTATCCTTTCCGGTTACATCTTTAATGTATTAGGCATCCGAGAACATTCATATTTCTCTCACTTAAATGTAACTCCCCTCTTTAAAACTTCTCTCTGTTAAATTTTGATCCCCTTTCATCTTTAGACCTTCCTGTTCTTCTCTACTCTGTTACCCCTCTCTATAGCTTTCATTTACTCTAACATTCCTCCCACATTCTCATACATACACTCACAGTAAATTTTAAAATAGAAAGGAAAGAGAAAACCAAATGAAAGAATTAAAGTTAAATTGAGTCAAACGGATATCATATCAAAGTACAGGAAAAGTATAATTGAAAAATGGTACAACATTTACCATTAACATGACAGAGTAGGCCAATATCTGCACTGGAAAATTTGCAACTTCTACGGGAAGTAAAACTAAAAGAAACTGGTATGAACACCACCCAGACCCGGTTACGGAGATAGGACCTGTTACAATTCTATGGGACTATATACACACTGACAGAACAATCAAAGCCAACCGCCTAGACATTGTTATTAAAGACCACAAACAAAAAAAGTGCCTCCTTATTGATATGGCAGTCCCTGCAGACTGCAATGTATCTTTGAAGATATTCAAAAAGCTGTCAAAATACAAGGAACTTGAAATAGAAATCTAAAAAATGTGGCACATGGAAACATCAACAATCCCTGTTGTATTTGGAGCCCTAGGAATGGTTGGAAAAGATTCCAGTAGACTAATTGAAGGGATTCCTGGAAGTTCATGCCTCAAGGAGATACAAAAAATTGTTCTGACAAGTACAGCCCACACTTTACGAAGGTCTTTATCTCTGTAATTTTTTTTTTGTCAGTGGAAAGTGTCATGATGCCATCTCTAACCTTAGGTCCCTGGGCGGGACCCGGAAAGAAATGTGCAAACGCCAGAAATCAAAGGAAATAATAATAATAATAATAATAATAATAATAATAATAATAATGATAATAATATAATTGGAAGAAATTGCAAGAAATTGGTATGAACATCACCCAGACCCAGTTACAGAGATAGGACCTGTAACAATTTTATGGGACTTTACAATAAACACAAAATGAACAATAAAAGTTAATCGCCCTGACATCGTGATTAGAGAACGCAAAGACAAAAAGTGTCTCCTTATTGATATGGAAGTCCCTGCAGACTGCGCTGTATCTTTGAAGATCTTCAAAAAACTATCAAAATACAAGGACCTTGAAATCGAAATCTCAAAAATGTGGCGCATTAGAACATCAACCATTCCAGTTGTAGTTAGAGCTCTCGGATTGATTGGAAAAGATTCCAATAGACTCACTGAAGGAATTCCTGGCAGCCAATGTCTTAAAGAAATACAAATAATTGTATTCACAAGTACAGCCCACAGCTTTCGAAGGGTTTTACTTATATAAAATATATGCGATATTTTTTCAAAACTGCTCAGTGGAAAATGTCATGATGAAATTCCTGACCATAGGTCTCTGATCGGGACCCGGAAAGAAATGAGTATACACCAGAAACCAAAGGAAATAAAATAATAATAATATAGCAGAAGGAGGAGGAGGGGGAGGCCCTGAACGTGAAGCCCAACCATGGTATGGATATGCTCTAGCGCCCACGAGTCATCGCCTACGAGTCAGCTTCCACGTATGGGTAAATACGAATTAACTATAATTTTGACACAACAAAAAATATTGCTAAACCGCATCGGTCGTCACTCGTATCAACAAGGACCGAGATCCTCAGTGGGGAACCAGACTGGAATCGAAAAGTTTGCATTTGGAACCAACTAAAACGAAAACTAGAAGAAACCACGCCGAAGAGAGTTCTCACAGAGCCCCTCTATATTCATTGAAAGAAAATACCACAAAAAGAACAAAAAATAAATGGTATAGGGAAGAGAACATTGAAGTAATGATACAATTTTACACTGCTACGATAATGATAACAACGACCAAAGCCGCCTATAATATCTGGCGAGAAAAAACATCCCTCAAACAAACTAAACATCGATGCCAACAAACTAGCCAATGCCAGGCGTGTCATAATCAGGAAAAAAAATACCTGACAAAACTCGAAAGGACCCAAGAAAACATCAAAATAGATTATACGTTAATATCGAGGGGCTGAATGGCAATAACACAGAGGAGGTACATGCAGAGGAACAAATAGAAACCACTTGTAATAATCCCTCTGGGGTATACAAGCAAACAGAGGAAGATAATGACGAATATGAGAAAGAAACAGAGATGACAAAAACATCTGATATAAATGGAAGAATTTAAAGGAAATTTCTTTCGTGGAAAGGCCAACAATTCAAAAGTATGAAAGAACCGTCAAGTGAAAGAAACCATCAACCTCACTAACCAAGTGATTAGAAAAATACGGGACGAAATGGAAAAAACCGATGAAGCTGACAAAAATAAATCATCTGTTATACGCAGCCTTGGCAATGATCGCAGAAAAAATAGTTGAAAAAGTAAAAACAGCGTAAACGAAAAGGAAAATGCCAGGCTGGAAAGAAAAAAATAAGAAATGAAATAAGAACCGAAATTATATAAATTATGAGGAGTCCAAAATAAAAAAAATGCAAAGAAGACAACTGAAATGAAGCCTTGACATAAAGAATAAGACTAACGTAACAAAAGAAGCTGAAACAACAAATTCAAGCGAAGACACAGAGAATCAAACGTTGTGAAAAAAGAAGCAGATTCTTCTGGCAAAACAAGAACTTCAAAGAAAAAGCAAATATACTATATCAAGAAATGGCAAAAAAATAAAATAAAGATAAATATAGAAAAAAATAGAGATAAATAATATCCAATAAATCAAGGAGTTCTGGTGTAATATGTAAGAAAACTGCAAAATGCCTAATGAAAGAGCTATATGGATCAAGCGACAACTGGAATAACACACGCATATAGATTCCCAAAAATGGACGGATGTCAATATTACTGAAACAACAGCCGTCATCTGCAAAACCAAAAACCAAGAATAGATCGAATACCCAATTTTGGGATAAAAAAAACCTATCTAGCAACCACTAACATCTCGCACAGTCATACAATAATATATTCATAAATCCAGAAAAATGCCTCAGTTGATTCACGTGTAGAGTAATATACACACTCTTCAAAACAGAAAAGACACAGAACCCGAAGAACTATAGGTCCATTACTTGATTTCTAACAATGTACAAGATCCTCACCACTATCGCAACCGAGAGGACATACAACTTCCTTGAGAAAAACAATTTACGCCAAACAGAACAGGAGGGATATATAAGAGGAAGTTACGGGAGCAAAGACCAACTGATTATCAATAAAACAATATTGGAAGAAGTGAAAACAAGGAAAAAGAAACTTATCAATAGTATAGATCGACTACAGAATGAGATTAGGGCTATTGTACATCACTTAGGGATAGAGAAGAGCCTAAAAATATAGAGAGTATGCGCTACAGCGATCAAATTCATAACGGAGAGCATGAAAAATTGGAAAACTACACTAAACCATACAAACAGGAGAGACCAAGCAATATCAAAAGAGGGATATTTCATTGGAATTTGAAATAGATAAATGTGCCAAAATCACCTTCAAAGGCAGAAAACTACAACAAAATTAAGGAACTAGACCAAGATGGTACATATAAATACTTAGGAATTATTGAAGGAGACAGAATACAGCATTCAATTATGAAGAAATAAATCCGAAAAGAATATTATAGGAGAGTGCGATTTATACTAGAAAGTGAACTTAATGGGGTCAATAAAATGAAGCCTATCAACATATCTATATCTATATCTATATCTATTATACTCGTAGTAACATACAGCTTCAACATTATTAAATAGAAGTTGCATGACATTAAAAGATTGGACGCCAAGTCCAGAAAAATGTTTACACAAATGAGGATATACCACCCAAAATAAGATGTTGATAGGATGTACGCACCAAGAGCTTCAGGAGGCCATGGTCTAATCCAACTTGAACTAATTCTAAAACTATAATAATCGAATTGGAAGCATGCCTCCCAAAAACCAATGTCTCACTTCAAATAGTAAAACACACCAACAAAGACGCTGCACTTTTCAAGAAGCAGCTTAATATACCTGAGACCCTACTAACAAAAACGAAGCGAATATTAATCTGCACCAAATGAGTAAAACAGAAAGTAAAACAATTTGAGAAAATGAAATTACAAAAAATTAAAAAATAAAATTAAAAAATAAAATAAAATAAATAAATAAATAAAAGAAAAGAAAAACTGTGAGGACAAAGCGTTTCATGGCAAATATCTAAAAAGAACGAAACAAGCAAATGTGGACCAACAGAAAACACTTCAGTGGCTGAGGAGCACCACGTTGAAAGCTGGGACAGAAGGGCTAATTGTTGCAGCTCAGGACCAAAGCATTGCAACCAGATCCTACCACAACTACATAATCATGGATGGAACTAACCCGAAATACAGGATCTGCAGAAATATGATGAAACTGTTGAAAACATTATTCCAGGATGCCCATAACTAGCAAAAACTGAATATACCCACAGACATAACAAGTTAGCGACAGATGTGCACCAGAAGATATTGAAGAAATACAAAATCGAAACCACTGAGGGATGGTATGGGCACCAACCACTCACAATTACCCAAAATAACGATTTAACTATCCTCTGGGATATGCCAATTCAAACTAACAGGGAAATAAAAGGCAACAGACCTGATATTATCATAAAAGACAAGAAATTAAAAAAGTGTATGCTTATTGACATCTGAAAGAAACACCTGAAAATTATCAAGAAATTGGCCAAATACAAGGACCTGGAGATCAAGATTAATAGGATGAATGGAATGAAGACTGAGATTGTACCAATAGTCATCGGAGCTCTAGGCCTAGTGAGAAAAGGAATGGACAATTTTACTAACAGTATCCCCGGTAACATAAACATGCAAGTTGCATAGAAGATTACTCTACTAGGATCATTCCATATACTAATAAAACTGCTATCAATTAAATGACAATTTTCTTATAGGGCCTAAAGAACATAGTTTGAACCCGGCTCTACCGGATACAAAGCAGGAAGCATAATATACACAGACAATAATAATAATAATAATAATAATAATAATAATAATAATAAATTTATATGACAATAAACATACTGTGCAAACATATAACTCTGCATTGCAAACATTGTTAACGGATAGTGCACTGGAAAACATCACAGAAGTAAATAATGCCATATCTGCAATAGCTTTAGCAGCTACTGAAAAACTTGATGCCAAATAAAAGATTAAACAATACACAAAAAGAGCCCACCTGGAAGGTAAAATTAAAATGAGAAATTGAGGAAATCAGATGTTAATTACGATACTCGGTGAAAATTCAAGAAATTTAGATGTTTCAACACGAAAAACAAGAAGATCATGTGGAAAGACACAAACAACCGAAATGAGTGAAATGTTTTAAAAAATATAATATCAAGAAAATTAAAGTCGTTTAATTTTGAGACATTTGATGTCAAAGCTGATTTTATCACACTGTATCACTTAAAATCATCCTGAACTCTGTTATTAAATATTCAAATGTTCTGATAAGAATATCAGAATCAGAATATTTCGTACCAATCCTTTGTGATGACATAATATTGAGATGCTTTTTTGAATTTTTTATCAGTTTTTAATTTAGTAACATAATGAATTGTTTCAATGTTGAAACATTAATATTAGACTTTTTTGTAAGAAAAGAAAAGGTGTGCATCTCCCAGCTTGGTAACATTCAAATCTCAAGGTTTCAAAAATTTTCATTAAAACAATTAGAAAACTTCTAGTGAAAAAAATCAACAGATTGAAAGGATAGCTAATAGTTTGATTTATAACATGTAACTGCTGACGTAAAATCCTGGCGAGCAAATTTTCAAAAGTAAGGATTTTGTCTTTTTACTAGAAAATGTGCTCATTTAATTTTCATTTGTTGTTCTTAGTTTTTGTTGGGGACGAGGTAATACACTTGATGGAAAATGATCAAATACTGATGGTGGGTTTCTGGGTCATACTTTCCCTCTAACAACTACTGTTTCATAATTAGTGGGAAAATGCCTTTCTTGGTCTTTTGAAAAGGAGTAGTGGTTTATCCCTTGTTTATGTTTAGGATTAGGTTTCCGGCTCCTTCTAAAGCCTACTTCAACTCTATACTTCTGACATCTCCGCATGAACTCCGGAATTTTATTCACTAATTATTAATTTTATTTATTTTTGTTTTTTCACCTCCACCAATAGGAGTAGATAGGTTCTCGCATCTCCCGGTTGACACCCCGCAGTCTTTCGAATATGTGTAGAGGTTTATGTCTTGTTTCCTGTTTAGGATAGGGCTTCTGGTTCTTTCTAATGTCTGCTTCAAATATTTACTCCTAACCTTAGAACCCGTATAATATATGTACTCCTAACATTAGAACCTGTATAAACGGGTTCAGGGCCTGTCCGCGGACGAAACTTTGCCATGTGGCAAAGACTCGTGTGAGTTCCTCTCTGCCGAGAATATTTAACAGCCCACACCTCTACTGAGGACTAACCCTGGCACAAGGCCGAGTTTACCGTGTGTTCTCCGAGACCGTAGGCTCGGCCAAAAATATTCGATAGAAGCTGTATAAACTGGTTCAGGGTCTGTCTACCTTCCAGGGCGAAAGTTTGTCGATCGGCAAAGCCTCGTCCGGATTCCTCTCTGCCGAGGCAGAAACTTCGACAGTTACGAAGTCTAGTCGACTGTTAATATTTAACAGCCCCCCCACGAGGGGTGTATGTGGCACAAGGCTAAGGCTAACGTGGGTTCTCCGAGCACGTAGGCTCAGCCAAAAATATTCCGTTAGAAGCCGCATAAACGGGTTCAGGGACTGTCTACCTCAACAGACGAAACTTTACCCTGTGGCAAAGCCTCGTCCGGGTTCCTCTCTGCTCAATACAGAGAGTTTGACAGTAATTAACAATCTATTCGAGTGTTAATATTTAAGAGCCCCCCCCCACAACACACGAGGGATGTATGTGGCACAAAGCCGTGTTTACTGTGGGTTTTTCGAGCTCGTAGGCACGGCAAAAATGTTCCCTTAGAACCCGCATAAACGAGTTCAGGGCCTGTCTACCTACGCGGACGAAACTTTGCCCTTCGTCAGAGCCTTGTCCGACTTCCTCTCTGCTCAAATCGGAGAGTTCGACAGATGAACAATCTATTCGACTGTTAATATTTAATCGCCCTACCACGGGGTGTATGTGGCAAAAGGCCAGTTTATTGTGGGTACTCCGAGCCCGTAGGCTCGGCCAAAAATATTCCCTTTGAACCCGCCTAACCGGGTGCAGGGACTGTCTACATCCCTGGACGAAACTTTGCCCTCCGGCGAAGACTCGTACGGGTTGCTTTCTGCTCGAGGCAGAGAGTCCGACAGTTGAACAATCTAGGCGACTGTTAATATTTAACAGCGTCCCCACACGAGTGGTATATGTGGCCCAGGCCCGAGTTTACCGTGGGTTCTCCGAACCCGTAGGCTCGGCCAAAAATATTCCCTTTGAACCAACCTAACCGGGTTCAGGGACTGTCTACTTCCACGGACGAAACTTTGCCCAGCGGCAAAGCTTCGTCCGAGTTCCTCTCTGTCGAGGCAGAGTTCGACAGAAATGATCGGTCTGGTCGACTGTTAATATATAACAGCACCCCTACGAAGGTGTATGCGGCCCAAGGCCGGTTTATTGTGGGTACTCCGAGTCCGTAGGCTCGGCCAAAAATATTCCCTTTGAACCCGCCTAAACGGGTTCAATGACTGTCTACCTCCCCGGACGAAACTTTGCCCTGCGGCCGAGGCAGAGTGTTCAACAGTTACAATCATTCTGGTCGACTGTTAATATTTAAAAGCCCCCACCCACGAGGGATGTATGTGGCACAAGGCCGAGTATATTGTGGGTTCTCCGAGCTCGTAAGCTCGGCCAAAAATATTCCCTTAGAAACCGCATAAGCGGGTTCAGTGTCTGTCTACCTCCTCGGATGAAACTTTGCCCTGCGGCAAAGCCTCGTCCGGGTTCCTCTCTACTCGGCAGTTACGAACAAACTATTCGACTGTCAATATTTAGCAGCCACCTCCGACAAGGGATGTATGTGGCACAGGGCCGAGTTTACCGTAGGTACTCCGAGCCCGTAGGCTCGGCCAAAAATGTTCCCTTTGAAGCTACATAAACATGTTCAGGGACTGTCTACCTCCCCGGACGAAACAGCCTCGTCCAGGTTCCTCTCTGCCGAGGCTGAGAGTTCGGCAGTTATGAACAATCTATTCGACTGTTAATATTTAACAGCCACACACCACGAGCGATGTATGTGGCACAAGGCCGAGTTTACTGTGTGTTTTCCGAGCTCATAGGCACGGCCAAAAATGTTCCCTTTGAACGAACCTAACCGGGTTCAAACTTTGCCCTGCGGCAAAGCTTCGTCCGAGTTCCTCTCTGCTGAGGTACAGAGTTCGATAGAAATGAACAGTCTGTGTGACTGTTAATATTTAACAGCCTCTCCAACGAGAGTGTATGTTTGCCCTACTGCAAAACTTCTTCCAGGTTCCTCTTTGCCAATGCAGAGAGTTCGACAGCAATGAACAGTCTGGTCGACAGTTAATATTTAACAGTCCACCCACAAGGGTGTATGTGGCACAAAGCCAGTTTATTGTGGGTACTCCGAGTCCGTAAGCTCGGCCAAAAATATTCCCTTTGAACCCGCCTAAAAGGGTTCAGGGACTGTCTACCTCCCCGGGACTGTCTACCTCCTGCGGCAAAGCTTCGTCCGAGTTCCTCTCTGCCGAGGCAGTGAGTTCGACAAAAATGAACAGTCTGGTCGACTGCTATATTTAACAGTCCCTCCACAAGGAATGTATGTGGCACAAGGCCGAGTTTAATGTGGGTTTCTCTGAGCCCATCGGCTCGGCCAAAAATATTCCCTTTGAACCCGCCTAAAGGGGTTCCGGGACTATCTACCTCCTCGGACGAAACTTTGCCCTGCGGCAAAGCTTCGTCCGAGTTCCTCTCTGCCGAGGCAGTCTGGTCGACTGCTCCCCAATGCCTTCTATCCTACTACTATTATAGTAGGCGTAAGAGTTCAACATAGACTTTTTAAAGAGAGGACACCACAACAACCCCTTTTTCAGCCTGACTCCGTATGGAGTCATTTTTATAATTACCACAAAATACCTTTTATTCAACCAAATAAACACTTTTTCAAAACACACACACACACACACACACACACACACACACACACACACACACACACACACAAATCAGAAACAACGACAACAAACAAAGTTATATACAGGAATTACATTCACAAACTTTTATTTTAGTTTTACGACAAACATTTTACGTGTTAACAACAGACCCATTTTATTAACGTCTCTACTCATTATTCCTAAGTACTGAAAAATTGGATAAGTTTAATGGTAAATTATAATGTTATCATTTTCCAATAATCCAATGCGTATTGTGCTTTTCTGGTAATTCAAAGTCCATAAGTGAGCAGATGTTTTGTTTTTACTCATTCTTTTCCTTTTTCTGTAGACATGGTATGAAATGAAAGATATTCAATATATTTTCCTTTTCGTGTTAATTTCTAAAGGTTCCGTAAATTTCCTTTTGGGCCTTCTGAGCTCTGGCACTGCTTGCGGTATTGGAACATCAAACGTGCCAAAGACGACGTCCATAGTGTCACCTTCTATGGAATCCCTGTCGACTACACTTTCATACCGTTTTCTAATTTGGTTTACATGACGTTTCTGTATAAACCTCGGTCCCTGAACCATGTAAATCATGTTACCAATTTGTCTGTCTATTGTTCCTATCTCACAGTGAGCTTTATTATTCCAAAATACACGAAAAAAAAAACTTTTCACAGATCTTAAAGAGCTTTTTAAGCACTTTATTCCTATTTCTCGCTTTCGTTTTACTCGGGAGAAATTTGTCAAAAGCCGATTTTATTTTCCGGGTAAATATGACCTCCGCTGGCGTCCTGGCAGATGGAGCAATGCTATTAGGGGTTACACGATAGACCTGTAAAAACCGCTGTATAGCCATATCGGTGGGAGTATCTCTCGCCTTCCTCAGTTCTCTCTTGAAAGTGTCCACAAAACGCTCTTCCTGTTCATTACTTCGTGGGTGATATGGCGCCGTGGTAATATGTTCGATCAGGAATGACTGACAAAAGTCCTTAAATTCAGAGAATGTGAACTGTGTGGCATTGTCTGTTACGATACAGATAACGGATAAATAGCTCGTGCAAAAACTTTACTGTCACCCCGGCGCTCGGCTTCTTACATTTCTATATTTTTGTCCACTTGGAATAACTGTCGACTACTACAAGGTAGTAAACACCATCAAGTGGGCCATCAAAATCATTGTGTATCCGCGACTACGCCTATCGGATTTAGGCCATGGATTGAATTTTATCGGAGGTTCTTTAGCAGGCAAAGCACACCCTTTGCACGATCTTATAGTGTTTTCAATATCCTTGTCCATGTTGGTCCAGTAGACGTAACTCCACATCATACTCTTCATCCTTGAAGTTCCCGGATGGCCAACATGTAATTAATTTTTCTGAGATATTCTGGTATTTACTATTAAGTTTGTTCTTTACTTCCTTTATGAAATCATCATCGGACACTTTATCTATTATCTCGTCAATTGTTATAGGAAGCTCCCTGACAGTATTGCACAAGATACTTTTTATTTCGACCTCTGTTCTTATGAAAGCAATGACTGTGTCGTCCAGGGGTTCAGTATCAATCTAGACAACCCGTCTGCATGACAGATTTTATTGGACGGGAGAAATAATTCATTAAGTGGAGCTCTGAAACTGTGCATTCTTGGGACAAAAACGTTGTAGTAATTGGCAAGGCCTAAAAAACTTCGAAGAACCGATAAATTTTCTGGTGCTGGCATATTCTTTATTGCCGTTGCCATATCTGGGTCACGCTTCCTGTCTTTTAATATAAATCTGTAATCCTTGATTCTCATCAACCAGATATGCAATTTGTGTTCCACGATGCTCTCGCTTTTCATTTTTCACCGCAAAATCCAGACCATTTAACATCGTGACAATAACCCGTTGAAAAGTGGAAGAGGCGACTTGAACGCCGAACGGAAGTCTTAAAAATTTGTATAAACCCTTGTGGGTGTTTATGCAAAGAAGCTTCGATCATTCCCCGTCCACGAGTATTTGTAGATATGCGTCACAAGTCAATCTTAGAAAAATATTTTCCTCCACTGAGCTTAGCAAATATCTCCACTGGACTTGGAAGGGGATAATGTTGATCCTTTAGGGCGCTGTTCAGCCCCGTAGAGAAGTCATCACATACACGATTTTCTTTGCTCTTTTTTTAATATAAACTGTGGGAGATGCCCATTCACTATATTCAACCTTTGCCACAACTCCCATTTCCTCAAATCGATTCAACTCCTCGTCAATTTGATTTAACGAAGCAAATGGAACGTTACGTTTTTTCTTAAAAACTGGGTTTACGCCTTGCTTTAGCTCAAACTTAGCAGACATTTTTGTGCATTTTCCTAGAACTCTACTGAAAACGTGAGAATTTAAAGTTAAACTTTCAACTTTTCTGCTTCGTTAGTCAAATTTTCGACTTTTTGACATAATGAGTTAATAGGCATATCCCAAAGTTGAAACTGTTCTAACCAATCGGTCCCGAACAAATTACCCGTATTCTTCAACATATACGCCTTTAGTTTTAAAGTTTTACCTTTGAATGACACGTTCTTTATAAGTTCGCCCATAAATTAATAGGGTTGCCCGTTACAATGATGTTTTTGGACTGAAGAGTTCTGTTAATGATTGAATCGCCTCTTTAAATTTCAAGTCGCTATTCGATTCGTTCTTAACAAATTCGGCTTACCCAGTTTTTTCCATGTTTGATAATTAATTATGCATAAGTCTGAACCCGAATCAAGCTGTAGCCTTATATTTTTGTAAAAAAATTGCACTTCTATATTTTTCCTGATGTTACGACTTTCTGGTTCATCAGACTTGGTAATTTTTAAAACCTTTTTTTTGTCTTGTCAATAATCCTGCAGTGGGAACTTTTGTGTCCCAATTTATCGAAATTAAAACATTTTTTTATCGTTAAAAGGACAATTTCTATACAAATGTAATTGACCACACCCGAAACATGGTCTTGACGGCAAAGTAACTTTATTATTTTTTGGTTGACCCTTTTTAATTTTTCTTTGGCGTATTTTTTTTAATGTGAGCCACGCCATTCTGTTCGATGTTTTTCGAATCCTCTCTGACGCTCACGAAGCGTTGGCAATCTTCGGCAACTTGCTGTAAAGTAATGTCGGGCTCGTTTTCAAACTTGTTGAGTACCCTACGACGTATTTCGGCGTCTTTCGCTGAAATCAAACTCTGGACGAAAATCAGGTATTTAAAATTATTGGCGTTTAACTCTGCCAATTTGAGGTCATCGCAGTGTTTATTGACTACACTCGCGAAAGTAGTATAATCTTCGCCTTCTTTGCGGGTGAGATTCATGCATTTCCAACAGTTGTGGAACAGTGATGTTTTTGGACTGAAGAGTTCCGTTAATGATTGAACCGCCTCTTCAAATTTCAAGTCGCTGGTTTTCTTAGGCAAAATATAGTTAACAAACTTAATATATTCTGCTGTGCCTGAAAAGTAGGCGAACCTTTTTATGGCCAGCCCAACTTGCACAATCCGTATTGTATAAGTCCTCGTAACGTTTAAAGTACGAAGCCAATGTAATTTCTTCTTCAGGTGCAAATGTGAAGTTTTCAATAGCCCTACATATAGCATTTTGAAAGAACGCGTTTTCGCTGTCCTCATTTTGGCTTTTGATGGATATATTATACATGTGCCATTGCTCATTCTGTGTTTGAAGGACCATTTCTTTCAGTTTCTGTCTTACTTGAATTTCTAGGTGCAATTCCTCAAATTTCAACTGGTATTTTATTTGGTATCGTTGGAATTTCTCTTGTCTTTCTTGATATTTCTGTTTCAACAGTAGTTGTTATTCCTGTTGTTGCTTCATCAACACTAGCATTGCACTTTTGAATTCATCCATTTTATTGCGGTAGTACGTAAAATTAAGAAATGAGAAGGAGGAATGTTTTTCTCTTTATCCTCTTAACCAACAATAAATCTATTTGACTTGTACGATTCTTTTACTGAAAAATTTAAAAGCGGGACAGGGGGTAAATTTTTGCTTTACCCTATTAGTGAAAACAATAAGTCTGTTTGACTTGTACAGTTCCTTTACTGACTTGTTGGAATGGAAAAATAACAAGGTTCACCAACCTTTTTCCCAACAACTGAATTGAACTATACCCCTTTGTCATAAAGTTTGATTAGAAATCCTTTCTCCACTTCGAATCCTTCGTCGCCGAGATGTGACCACAAAATTTTGTTATTTTCATTTTCACGCTTCGTTTCCCATCATTTATAGAGTATCCTATCTTTATGCATTTAAAATTTAATTTCAATAATTGAGGCAATATTAATGCATTTTATTGATTTTTTTTTTGTTGCTATAATTAAACAAATTTTTATCGGTCAATACACAATACGCGTTTGATTCCTAGTTCATTTATTTAAAAATTATTACTTTGTGATAGATATGCGTAATTAATTTCAATAACTTATTTTGTAAGAATGTCTCGTGTTTTTGGCTCATAGTAGTACATTTATATACACAGTTACGTACATCCTCACTCATATATATACAGACAAGAGTTCGAGTGTTTAGTTTCCAAGCCATTAAATGTTAATTCATTTGACTTTGAGCATTTCTTGAATTCTGATATGTATCAAAATTATCTTCGTCCAGTAATCATTTAGATGGCGTCATCGAATTAACATAAATAATAAAATTAATTTTGCTTTAAAAAATGCTTCTTCTGTGTTTCTTGATAACAGTTTTATTATTTAAAAAAAAAAGATTATGGAATATTTTTAAAATTTTATTATTTTGTTATATTTTAAATAGAAACTTTGGAAATCATCTCCACAAACAAATAAAAAATAGATGAAGCCGAGCTTTCATTTGTCACTGAATGAAAATACTCAAGATATCAATGACCCTGCCGGAGTATAAATATCATCTCCCAGTTGCGTAACTCGGACAGACGGCGACTCAGTTCTGGCTCTGTCCCCGGACAGAGATGCAGCTGAGGAATATTATAGTTTGAGGTGCTTGATCCTAAGGAACAGCTACCATTGCACTAGAGAAGGGGATCGGTGATCGCTACCCAGACCAACGCAGCCGACGGTTGCGTGTGCTTGGGTGATTTTGTACTTGGCCTGAGTGCGCACGCTCGTGGTCCCCACGTTAATCCTGATCTTGCGTCGCAATCCACCTTAGTGGTGAGGCATGGGTAAATACACAAGTCTTTCGCATATCATCTCTCAGTTGCGTTTCCGTCTTCAGACAGAGTGCGACTCAGTTGTGGCTCTGTGCGCAGAAAGAGATGCAGCTGAAGAAAATACTTTGAGCTGCCAGACTCTGGAGAACAGCTTCCCGTGGCTGCACACGCTTATTGCACTAGAGAGGGGGATAGATGGTTGCTACCGAGTCCAGCGAAACCGACGGTTGCAAGGGCTAGGCAATTTTTGTATCCTGTCCGAGTGTATGCACTCGGGTTCCCGACATAAAACCCGAACTTGTGTCACATCTCATCTCAGTGGGCAAACCGGTGTAAATAACAGGCCTTCCGCGGTCGACGACTGCCACCCCACGGCTGCAGCCATCAGCAGCAGTTCCAGATAGTCAGCCATCATTATCTCCATCTCCTGCTGCCCCAGCCATCTCCAACTGACTTCTGTCTCCCGCCTCCCTCACCAGCAGCAGCGATATGCAATAAACTGTCCATTTTTTGCCCAGTGAACTGTAGCATTATTTTTATTTATGTATTTTCTTCAACAAAAATAAACTCGGTAATATATTTTTTACTCAAGTCTTCTTTTTGTTTGCTGTTGTCTTCCAGCATTCATTATATGTTTGCGAGCCACTATACCACCCGCTACAAGTTAATAAAAAATATCTTTGGCATATAAAAATTGGAATTTCGTTTCATATATATAAATATAGCACAAATTTCCAATATTTATATATTAATATAGATTATGTGGTTCATATCATTGATTAATTGTATTATAAAAGTTTATCGACATCAAAGATATTTAAATTGTTATCGTATGAGTCCATTAGGGCTAGAGTTACTTGCCCATTTCATTTGCCTACTGAAAATGGTTCAGTGTTTCCCGAATTAATTGGCAGTTGGCACTGAATATATTGCAATTGTTTGCTTGAAGTTCAAAAACAAAAATAAATGCAAAACATTTTGAAAATACATATTTTTCCAAAATCATTATATTTCCCATTGGAATAAATAATATATATTATTTATGCATTGATATAGACTAGTCATAGATAGATGTAACCAGGGTTGAAAAATATTCTTTCAATTGCTGCATCAACATTTACCAGGTGAGTCGAAATTGCATAGCTTGTTTAACAAAATGTTGTTAAATTACGGTTGCGAGACCAATATGGGCAAATTGACTATAAAATAATAAAATTATTAATAATAATGAAGTTACATGGATGTAACTGTTGAAGAAAAAACGATTTTCCTCTCGATGTTAAACAGAATATATAATGTACAAAGCTACTGTCAGCGTGCAAATATAGAAAGATAGGGTTTATTTTGGATCCGCCGATTGACCTCTTAATCAAATGTATGAGAATTTATCGAGTTACTTATGGGGTAAGCCACCTCAATCTAATGAGATGTAATAAAAAATATCTACTGGCTGGGGTCATACATTTTATAGGTTTTATGGCGAGAAAACACTAGCTTCAATATCGTATTCTGAGATTAATAAACTTAAACTCCGGGCTAGAGATGCTAATGAATGTTGCTATGCTGGAAAATACCTCTTGGTGCATCTAGCGCTAGATTAGAATCATCGAAATAAATCCAAGGAAGCCTGCACACACTACCGATCTGTGCCTTTTTTCTTCCAGCACACCGATTGACTATTTAACAGCTTCCGTTCTTCACATTTTATTTAACATCATAGGACTTACAGCCTGATGAGTAGAAGGTGAAAGTGTGATTGCTGTTAATATCTTTTTAATACGACCTTAGTTTGCCCATGGAACGCTTTATTTTTTCTAGTCTGTTATTAAGATTTTATGCTTACATGTATATGTGCGTGCGTGCACATACCCAATATATGTAAGCACACACACAAACACACACGCATATATATATATATACATACATATATATATATATATATATATATATATATATATATATATATATATATATATATATATATTGCATGACCGGTAGGGCAACTCTGAGTTTCATGCACAACGCAATCGTCAGTTGCTGATTGAAAACTCAGTATGCGATATTCTTTATAAGCAGTAAATTTAAATTGATGATACACTCCACTCCGAATAGTGGACAGACGGGTCTGCCTATGAAGCTCTGGAGCCGGAATGCCCAAGTTAACATTAATCAGCTAAGTGGCAATCATTTACTCACATTAATCTTATATATATATATATATATATATATATATATATATATATATATATATATATATATATATATATACAACATAACTTTTTACGATTTGACAATATTTAAATTCAGAATTAACTTATTTTATAGTAGAAAAATTATGTGCTCCATATTATAAATAAAGTAAAAAAATGATATTCGGTGTTACTTTATATAATCTTTCGTTGAGGTTATAGGTGCATCTGTGTGACAAATTATTTTTCTTAACGATAAATACCTGCTTTAAACAGGATGTATCCATAAAAGAAAAATGGTTTGAAATATGTTGTTTTACATTTGTAATTACGTCAAAGATAAAAAGACAGTACAATGACATTTCTTTGTGGTCAATTCTCTGTCATGCGTTAGATGTCAACTCAATTTCTGTTAAATCTTGACATAAACCCGGCATACAACTTTTCATTTCGGAGGAAAAATGGCTCTCAGATGGAAACCTGCATAAGCTGGAATCTCAAATGATAAGTATTTGAGAGAAGCACTTGCAATATTTACAATTTCTATAGAAGTGTCGTAATTTATTTACTATCAAGGAGGACATTATTTTTCATATGCCATGTTCTTGTGCGCTTACAGCTATTCACAACTTTCTTTGGTGGTCTAAATAAATCTTCCTATTTTCCTTGATAAAATCATTTGCGGCTTTAACTTTTTTGGATGTAGCATAAGAGTCTTTTGAAATATTTAAAATAATCCATTTATACTATTTATATTGTTCGGACTAGTTTCCTAATCTTTATTGTCATATTCATGATGTTTCGGTCGTTGTACGCTTCGGCCTTCTTCAGGTGATATATGTTGGGATTTCGAACCAAACGCTTTATTTTGTCCACTTGGGTAGATTGTCCTAGTTCTACGTGCCCTGCCTTTTCTGTTTCAGTTATTTCCCTTTAGTAACTCAACTCTCCATTTTTTGTTGTAGCCAGGCCTAGCATATAGACTGATTCCTTAGATTTTCGTATTTTCCAGTGATATTATCTATTTCGACCTCATCCCACAGAGAGCGGTGATCTCTCATTTCCTTCCATATATGATCTGCCACGCCTGATTTTATAATTTCCCCTCCTTTTAAGAGATTTCCTGCAGTCTTATTTTAAGGGAGCAGCCTGGTCATCCTTTATATTTCTTTCCACAATTGCATGTGATGGCGTAAACACAGTCCTTAATCATGTTCTCTTCTGGGAGGTCTGAAGAGGTGTCTGCGAAGTGTTGAACCACTTTTGATAGTCGTCCTGATGTTATATGGACTAAACATTTTTGTATTTTTCTGATAATTCCTTCATATAGAGTAGGGAGAGAGTACAATCTTTTTGTATTTATTTAAAGCATGGACTACTAGGAAACCCTTCAGTTAACCTATCGGAAGCTTTTCCAATCAATTTGAATGTTCTAACTACAACTGGAATTGTTGATGTTCTCACGTCCCACATTTTTGAGATTTCGATTTCACGGTCTTTGTATTTTGATAGCTGCTTGAAGATCTCCAAAGATAAATTGCTGTCTGCGGGCACTGTCATATTAATAGTGAAGCACATTTTGTCTTTACGGTTTCTAATCACGATTTCTGGACGATTAGATTTGATTGTTCTGTCCGTGTGTATTGCGACGTCCCATAAACTTTTTTACTGGTCCTATCTCCGTAACCGGGTCTGGGTGGTGTTCATACCAAATTCTTACAGTATCCTTCCGTAAAAGTTGCAAATTTTCCAGTGTAGATATTGGCTCATTCTGTCATGCCGCGTAATTCTTTTCTGGATATTTATCACAGAATCTACATTTTGGGCTAACATAATTTTTCAGTATGTGTGCTTGATAATTTCTAGTTAGCAAGTTTTGGTCTTGTGCAGCAAGAATAAAATCTTCGGTTTCATCTTTTAACCCTGTCCTACGTAGCCACTAATGGGTACTAGGTTTCTCTACATCAGATTGTTTGGTACGGGCAGAGTATTGATCGGGAAGCGGTTCAACTTGCCATATATTTCAACAGAAAGTAATGAGTCGATTCTGCTATATACTATTTTTGAATTTAGGCTCTGGTTATGATAAATTATTTTCTTTTATTACAAGTATATTTGCATGTTTATTTTTCCTTAATATGATCTCGTTGCTGATATATTCTGTTCTTAGTTTTCTTATCATTCTTTAATATAACTACATCTATATCGTTTCAAATGGCTTCTTTGTCTGCGAGGAAATTATCCAGCATGCACAATTATAACAGGATAGAGATTACACAGCAGTTCAGCACTTGTTTCGAATGAAAATTTTTATGTCTTAATATTTCATTTAATTTATGGAAAACACTTTTTTCTGTTGCTATGGGCCTTCTCATTTCTGTGTTATATTTCCATCTTCTGTTATTACACACACACACACACACACACACACACACACACACACACACACACATATATATATATATATATATATATATATATATATATATATATATATATATAATATAAAAGGCTCAAACACTTTCAAACACTAATATATTCTTACTCTATCCTGGACATTGAGGTCTAGGTGGATTCTATCCTCTTGGAATTATATATATATATATATATATATATATATATATATATATATATATATATATATACATATATATATATATATATATATATATATTTTATATATATATATATATATATGTATATATATATATATGTATATATATATATATATATATATATAGACAACTAATATTATCAATATATATATATATATATATATATATATATATATATATATATATAATAAAAAGGCTTAAACACTAATATTCTATGGTCATAATTTATTCCATTGGAATCGTAAATACGATCCAATTCATCAGATCTACGATTCCAATGGAATAAATTATTACCATGGAATATTAGTGTTTAAGCCTTTTTATTATATCCTTACTCTGTCCTGGACATTGAGTTCTATCTGCATTCTATCCTCTTGGAATTTTTTTTATTCAAAAAATATATATGTATGTGTAT